>JAWZYV010014498.1:0-78871 GCA_038373885.1 Cheiracanthium punctorium | reverse complement strand
TTTAAATGCATTAAAATATATATTTAGAACAATTAATCAACAAAAAAAATATATATATATATTGCTGTTTTTCGCGGACCAACTTGCGGTGCGGGCGGCAACCCCTAGCGTGGAGTGTATAACAGCGGGAGAAACGACTCTTGCCATAGGAGTCTGACTGCACGCCAAATCGCCAGAGAGCAATTTAATCCGCTATGCCCAGCCTCTCGTGTGTAGTAGTCGCTGGCTGCCATTTTCTTCTTTTCTCGCTTCCTTCCCCCGTCAATCGAATGTTCTCGAAGTTTCCCGGCTGAGATGGCGCGCTCTGATTGGTCCCCGCGGTCGGCGTCTCTGCGAAGCCCCTCGCGCAAAGGGCGAAAAGCGTCAGTTCGGAGGCCAGCGTGGGTGCTGTGAGGACGTGTAAAGAAAAAAGGAAATCAGCTCCGGCCTCTTGATTTCTCTGCGGCAGGCCAACTGCACGGTTTTGAATTGTTGCAAGATGTGAACATATAGTTTCACGGCCAGAGGGCCAACTTCTTTTTAATTCAATGATCACCGTATAAATTTATTCTTTTTCTCTTTTTTTTGTGCGTAAGCACCCAATGGCCCCACCACGTTAGTAACATGTTCGCTTTTTTTTTTTTTGGCCGTCTGCCTCGATTTGGCCACCTTGCCGATGCGTCACCAGCACTGCCACTTTTGATGTGAATTGGGCATAAGGCCCCCACCCCCTGTTTTTTTGTTTCGACGAAGATCTACTACCAGTTTCGACGTCTCGTTACGATCTACTATGCTGTGATCTTTTTCCCCAGACCGGGAGCCGCTAGTGCTTCATAATATGTCCAGTGTGGATCGCGTAATCTCCGACGCCTGATTGTGCCGTCCGGAATCCCTTTCAAGGAGAGACCAAGATGCCGGCTCCGGAAGCCAACAGCGACCGACCGTCAGTTCCCTGAAACACCGAGACCAGGCCTGCCATTGGATCCGTGGGTGAGATCGATCCGATTTCCTTTTTTCTAACATCCTTATGCTACTTTTTCTCCACCATAAGCTGGATCAGCGTCATCATGCTTCAAGCCGTGCTAGAACTATTCTTTTTTTTTGGTACTTGTAACGTTTAATGGGGGGGGATTTAAAATCAAATGCTAAATAACTCTTCTCTTCAAGTAGTAACCTGTGGTATAACTTCATGTAATGCCATGTTTAATTTTTTTTTTTTTTGTTTATTGATGATTGTTGATGCTGTGTTATTTTTTTTCTTACCTAGTTAATTTCTGGAGTGTCAAAAAAAATCTGTTTTAAATTCTGGTTTGGCCTATGCTAATCTCTGTAATTGTTTGAGTTATTCTGCACATCAATGTATTTTGCTGCACCCTTTGGTGTAAAAATTGCAAAGTTCCCCTTTTTTATTTTTTTTTTTGGTAACTATTTAAACTCACCTGTTGGATTGTAAAAGTGGGGTTTCAAGTAACAGTTAGGGATTTAGTGCGGGATTATCATCAGATGCCTTGTGAGGCTTGGGGAAGGTGGGGACTTGTTTGCCCAATTTTTTCTTTTCTTTTTTTGATAGGATAAATTTTTTTTATGCTGCAGCAGAGCCTTTTAACTTAAATTTTGGATCCAATCGAGCTACTTTTGTCATGACAATTTTAATTATGCATTATCTTTTTATTTTTTTTATTTTTTTTTGGTTCAATTTACAAGGGCTAATAATGGGAAATTAAAGCACTCTAGTATTTTTGTTTTTTGAGCATTACTACCACGCGCTGTAATACCCCTGCGCTGTGTTTTTCTTACTTTCATTTCTAATTGCTGATGTCGTGAGGCCACCAGTTGTTTTACCCCTGTTATTGTTGAATAAAATTTGTATTTTGGTGATCTAATGCAATGTCTCTGTGTTTATTTTACCACATTTCTATCACACACTTCAGGCAAGGCTGAGATCATTGGGTTATTTTTCTACTCCATCAGTCACAACGCAATGGACAAAATCTTAATTCTTTTTTGGTAGCCTGCTAAATTTGAAAATCTAAATTTTTACCTTGCTAAACTAAATTTTCACGGCAGTAGTAAGTAGAATACTACAATAGAATACACATTATTTCTATAAATGCGATTAATTGTGTTTATTTTACTTAACTAGTTCTAGACTTGTAAATGCAATCCATTATGTTTGATTTACTTAATAAACATTCAGTACTTGTATAAAATTCTATTTTCTAGTTAAGTATTGTTTTATTGTTATTGGACATCAGAACTTTGGATATAGTGAACGAACTATAGAACAAGTGAGATAACGGCTCTTCGCCTTAAATCTCCAAAATCTCGCCCTCCCTGCAGGGGTGACTTCAAATCAAATCAAATTAGTGAACAAAATTTGCTGCTCCCCAGAGGCTCACTATAACCAAAGACATAATCATACGGTCGGGAACCTATAGTGTCATAGAGTATAAAAATGAAATTTGTTTTTTTGTTTAGGAGTTTGCTGAGCAGGACAGTTCCAATGTCTGTGTGTTACCCATAAGTTTTCACACATGTTACAAATTTTATAAAATTAATAATCAAATATAAAATGTTGCAGATAATTATATTTATTGTGTATATGTTCATTTTATAAAAGGATGTAAAGCAAGATAATATTGATACTTGATTTTTCAATGCTGAGTTATGAAAAAGGAGTTAAAGAAAAGCAGTTTACAGATGTCGCACACATAACGGTGGAATCGTCCAGCAAATTTATCAAACATATTTTTAAATGTATCTGATTTTACTATTTCTTTTTTTCAGGAAATGTATCAATTTACTTGCAGAGAGAAGTCCTGTGTATCTGTATTGCCTTACTTATGAATGTTTAGAAAATATAACTTGTAATGTATATACTACTTTTCTAAAATAAAATACTTTATGGCATATATAATTTGTTGAAAACTTTTACTAAGAAAATTTTTTTTCATCTTTTTGAGCATGTATCTGTGTGTGTATGAGTGAACACGATAGCTCCTAAATGGTGCATTCGATTGAGCTCAAATTTGGTATGCATATTATAGACCATCGCCGTGCAAACGTTATTGATTTTGGTGTAAAAATGACTTAAAATTTTTTACAGGGCTACAAAAAAAAATTTATGGCCTATGGATAGAAATTCTTCATTTCTATCTATAGGCCTAAGTGTGTTAGTGTCTGAAGTGTGCTGGTGTCTAAGTGTGCTAGTGTCTGAATGATGCATTCAATTGAGTGCTAATTGGTTATGTATGTTATAGGTTTCGATCACATGACCTGCATAGATTTTGATGTGCATAGAGCTGATAATTTGTTCATGGGCAGTGATCCATCTAGGATTTTTTCAGATGAGTAAAAATACTCCTTAACCTTTTTAGAAGTATTTTCTGTTCCAAACAGGTAATTAAAACAACGAACATGCTAAATTTTCAAATACATAATTAAATAGCATTTGATACATAAATAATAACTGATTTTATATCTAGGTACATAAATGTCAGTTCAACAAAAACTAGTACAAAAATTGATTTTTTAAATTTAAAATCAGCAAATCATAATTATTTATCAAAATATACCTACTTTTATATGGAAAAACAATGCGTAAAAACACACATTCCGAAATTTCTAAGGTGTGAAATATTCACATCTAGAGGTGTTGTTGCGATCACTGTTCACGGGGTTGCAAAAAAAAAAAAAAATTCTCATACATAACGGCCTACAGATGCAAATCATTTATAGTGCGCTAGTGCCTAAATGGTGTATTTTAATAAAAGTTCATAGGTCACAGTCACACAACCTGTATAGATTTTGATGTGGGTAGAGCACAGATGTTTTGTACAGTGCTACGAAATATTCTTATACATTATGGCACAAATTCTTGAAAGTGTAGTAGCATCTAAAGAGTGCTCAATTAGGTACGCATATTATTGGTCACTGTCTTGCATACTGTATAGATTTTAGTATGAGGAGAGTTTGCAGTTTTTTTTTTTTATAGGGCTACAAAAAATTATTCTTATACATTGCGGCCTATACACTCAAATTATTTGAAGTACACTAGTGTCTGAATACTACATTTGATTGAGCTGATTAAATTTATTTAAATGCTTGGTAAGGATCAAGAGTTCGCAAAGTCAGTGGAGTTATTACAGTTTTTTTCTTAAGTATAAAATGAACTGCTGAAAGTAAGCTAATAATATTTTTTCACCCTCTCTGAAAACAGTCTTAAACAAATAAAAGGTTCTATAAAGAACCTTTTATTTTGTTTGAGATTCATAGAGAGGGAAAAGAAATCCAAATGTACAATTTTAGTATGACAAATTTCAGGGAACCAAGATCAGATTTGTAATTTATTAAGATTTTTTTTATGACTTTATGATAGTAAAAATTACTTTTTCATATTTTAAGATTTTCTTTTGCAAAAAAAGCAGTCATAAGTTAAACACTTATTTTAAAACTCATTAAAATTAATAAAATTCAATTTATTAATAGGAATATTGCATATTAATTCGCAAACCTTTGTGAAATAAAAAGAGGTGTTACTGAATATTTTCCCCGAAATATACTGAAATGTTACACATCTATTCACCTTATATCTGGAAACCTTTGCAAAAAAAAAAAAAAAAAAAAAAAAAGGAAAATATTTAAATATTTTTCCAAAATATGCAGAAACATTTATAATACTGTACCCGCCTAGTGCAGAAACGTTCCTGCAATTTTAAAATACAAGAGCTGCCCCATATTTTAAGGTAACACTTCCGATTCTTTTTTTTTTTTTTTTTACAGTGTAGCTAATAATTTTAGTTAACTAATTTTGTAACTTTTAAGTCTAAATGGTTTGGATTTTTCCGCGAATACCAGGTGTCACTACCTATGCTAGTAGTAAAGTGTATGTGTGGTTCCAGATAATTTTGAAAACTCTGTTGCTACACATTTGGAAAAAAAAAATGCAAAATAGCTATAATAGCATTCAAAATCGTATTTTTTAATGCACCATTTAATGCTCTATTTGTTTTATATTTATGCATTTTCATTTATTTTCAAGAGTTTTTCCAGAAGTGACTTTCATTTAATGGTTCAATTTAACAACTTATGGCAACAATGCATTCTTGTAACTGTAGTGTTTAAAATAGAATCTGAAATGAGTTATTTTTAATTTAAGAGAACAAGATTAAAAGTATTGAGTGTAGTTTTCATTAATACAGCAAAACTTGGATAACACGAGCATGATCAATTCAAAATTTCAACTTTGAATTATTCAAGTTTGACAATATAAATAAGAATTATTATTATTATTATTTTTGAAAGAAGATCGCTTTTGTGTCGCTTTCTAAAATGTGTAGTTTAAAAATGAACCCTAGCAGAGCAGAGAAAATGCTCTCTGATGTTGGATAATTCTTCATTTGTTTTTCACTATTATGATACCTGTGCTTAAATTTTTATCCCGCAATTTAGTGCCAACTATTTATAAAACAATTATTTAGTTGCCAGATTCTATCCAAAGAAAAAAAAAGTAAATAAATAAAATAAGCGTGAACTAAAGGAAAATAAAAAGTGAAATTTTCAGCATTTGTTTTCTCCCCCCATATTTTTCTTTTGATCTGCTGCTGAGTTCAACAATGTTTCATTATACTGGAAATCGAATACTTTGTGTATTTCTAAAATGATAGGAAAAGTGTAAAATTCCCTCATTTCCTTTCTCCTTTTTATCTAAGGAGACAGACTGCAGGTTGTCAAGCTCTGCTATAGATAATTTTTTGCTTTAGAGCTCTAATGGCATGTTTATAAATGATATGTAAAAATTTTCATTACAAATACACTCATCCTCCTATCTTTTCATGGGAAAAGAATGCTTATTTCTCTTGAAGTAAGTGGGGCACATGATGCGGGTGCTGTGCTAAAGGGGGTGCCAAGATCAATTATCGCTCCTTGGGAGGGGAACCCTAATTAAGGTTTGCCCCAGGTGTCGTATACAGTAGTTGCGGCTCCGGTAAGTACTCGTGTTCTTGAAACAGCTCTCAATTATTACTCACACAGAATGTTTAATTCAGACCTTTAATATTTTAATTTACTGTTGAACTGAAGAGTTATTTGTGTCTATTAAGATTATTTTAAAGTATGAGTATACTTATATCTCTAGGTACAGATTTTGAACACAAAAAGTTCAGATTCAGTGATTAAAAAAAGAAAAATCAATTTTTATTCTTTTCAGAAATATTTCTAATTTTGTTTATCAGTAGTTTAATATACACAAAAAGTTAAGTAAATGAACTAAGCACTTTTACATGTCATCATAAGGCCACCAACAGTTTTGCTGGTAACGTTACTTATTTATAAAATATGGCTACTTTTACAGAAAGATTTTACATTCTGGGAACATTTTTCTGCCAGTTTTTCTCTTAATTTACAGAAATAGTATTTTTAGTTATTTCTTATATTACTATTATATTTCTCCAAATGTTTAAATGTTTTTATACATATATTTAAAAATTTTAATACATTTACAAAAATATAATAGTAATAATAAAATAAATAATACCAGACTACTTACTGGTATTATATTTATTTTATGTATTACTATTATATTTTTGTAAATTTATTAATTTTTTTAAGTATCTGTATAAAAAATTTTAAATATTTGGAAAAATATGATAGTAATATATGAAATAACTAAAAATACTATTTCTGTAAATTAACAGAAAAACTGCAGCAAAATGTTGCCAGAATGTAACATCTTTCTGTGTTCAGAAAGTTTCTGTATACAGAAGAATTACTGGCAGCAAAAAGTTGCCAGAAAATTTCGGTATACAGGAATCTTCTGTATACAGAAAAATTACTGGCAGCAAAAAGTTGCCAGAAAATTTCTGTATACAGAAATGTTCTGTCGACAGTAATAAATGTTATTCAACAGAATGATTCTGTAACCCTTACAGATAGTTTCTGTATACAGAAATCAACTGTAAAACTCTGCTTGGAAACGACTTTTATATGTATATGGAAAATTTCTGTGGGGAACAGAAATTTTCTGTCATATAACATACAGCTCCTGGCAACAGAAATTTTCTGCCTACAGAATATTTCTGGCAACTTTTTGCTGCCAGACTTTTTCTGTTAATTTACAGGAATATTTTTTGCAGTGTAGCAAGTGATTTGCGTACCCTTTCGAAGATGCCAGATACTCCAAGAACGGTTGCAGTGGTTACTAAAATTTTGCAATGAGGCCCCCATCTGAGTCAACTGGAGTCTTGTAAACGAGTGCCTTGAGGTGTCCCCAAAAGCAAACTTGGATACTTGATTAATCTAATGAATGTTCTGGCCAAGCGACTAGTTCAACTTGTCCAATCGATCGGGGGTCAAAGATGACAATGGGGTCATTACGCACATTATTTGCGAAATAGGCTGGAGCCCAATCGCGCTGAAACTATCTACATTTTTCTTTTCCGACCAAACGTTGCAATGCAGAAAAATGCTTCTTTGTATGTATTTTAACTACCTTCAGGGACACCCTGTATTCATATAAAAAATTAGATTATTCGGCGTTTAAAGGAAGAAGAATCTTGACTGGAAAATGTAGCAGCAATATGTGAAGTAAACATCGTCATAGTTATTTTGTCGCAGCTGAAATGTACAAAATCTTAAACTATTAATTTGGCCTAATTAGTAATACCTCAATTTAAGTATACCAAATAATTAATTATTTAAATATATTAAGCAATTTTGATAACATTGTTTCACATTTAAACAGATGAATTTTCCCATCAAAACTGAAGTTTTTTTTCTCAATCATTGGTGTATATAGCAATTTTTGGCTTAGGGGTCCCCGCCATGTCCAGTGTTGAAAATGGTAAATGGCTGAAATGTGAAAGTCAATAGTTCTGATCTGCAGTGCGGCTGTCAATCTAACGGTTTTGAGTTTTGTTACGGTTTTGAGACGGTTTTTTCTGCATGTTACGTGAAAACGCGTTAGAACCCCTTAAAAAGTCCTCTGCCCAAGGCAACCCGCTCTTTCCATGACAGATAGCCCATGTGCAGGTTTGCCTTAAGTGCAGTTTGCAAGGACATCCACGCATTAAAACAGAGCCCAAGTTTCGAATGTGACGCAGTGATCCTTTCACTTAACAGTTGAAAAACCACCATGTCAAAAAACTCAAAATACAAATTTTCATCTAATAGTTTTTGAGTTTAAATCTCTGAAAAATTAACTCTATAATGCTAACAAGAAATGTTAAACTTTAAGCGTTAAGTCCTAAAATAATTGCATTTAATCATATTCACAGTTAGAGTCTGGATAGTTCGAGTCTCGATTGTTCTAGTTTTCCATACATCTCAGTTAGTGAAAAAATCAGTTTAGCTCCCAAATAATGACCAACACATATGAAACAGGCGATTTTTTTAATTGGAGGACGAAAATTCAAATACTTGGTGCACCCGGAAGCCCTCTCCCAAAGAAAGTGGGTGTATTTTTTCTGTAGATGTCCTCATAGACATTTCTGTGCAGTGTTGACACGCTGCTTTGCAATGGTGCGATACTGCTGTTCGGAAACGAGTCAACGTGTCAATACAAAACAATTGATTATTATATTCTGATATCATTAACCTGCTCTGATCAGTAATGCCAGAATATGTAACTACATTTTTCATTTAAATATGTACTCAAATCACAAAAATTGCTTCATTTCCATTTATCTGTTTATTAATTTAATGATTTCGATAATTCAAGACAAGCCTGGTCCCGTCTACCCCGAATATTATCGAGACTATTTCAAAATATTTTTTCCTAGTTGCGGGCACATGCCTTGAGGCATTCAACACTACTACGACCGTAACCGTTGGTCTATACATTATGAAGGCTCATGTGCGTGCGCCAACATAATTACATATGCAAACGTATGTAATGTTAAAAAAAATATCAGTACAAAAAATGAAAAACTGCAATCTCCTCTCCTCCTCTTCACAATTATTGAATGTTCCAACATACCGAGAAAAAACTAATGTGAAATCGTAAAGCTGCCATTTTCAAAGGCTGTGCCTATTTTTATAGAAACTAATCAATTTGTACTGTTTGATTTATTGTCTTCCGAAGAAATTTTGTACAACAAGCAGTTCGTGTATCATGACCACGATGAGTTTTTGGCCATGAGCATGAGGAAAGCATGATCACATTGTCCCCTTCTAAATATATAAATCCATTTGATAGAAGATCGACGTTTAAGAAAACGTGGTCGAAGCCGGGGTTGAGGATATCGGGATATATCATTCCCGGGAAATTTTAGCATGAGTTTTAATATTTTTCCATTCCCGAATTTGAGTTTATTGGTGTACGGCCATAGTCGCCGACTCCACGGTGCTTGCGGGGGCTTCAGCCCCCTCAAAAATTTCGTTCCAATCTTTCTGCTGTCAAATATTTCTTTTTCTATATTGGTTGAAACTCAGAGTGTGGTGCTACTATTTTTCGATAAGACAAAAGCCTGCGGATACGGAGCTTTTTCACAAAGAACCCAAGGCTTTTGTGAGCAGTAATCGTCTCAAATGAATTAATTAGTCAGAAGTAGCAAGAAATCTTTCTTGACTTTGCCGATGATTAGCAGATAATATAGCCATAAAAGGATGACCTTGAGACTGAGGGGGCGACTTTCTAGCAGAGGGTTGTTTTGTTCCTGGAGGGGTCAAGAAAACCGCAAACTTGAGGTGGTCGACAGCTTTCGGTTGAGATTATTGACTTTATTGAATGGTTGACTTTATTGAATAAAGAATGTTCCAAGCTTTTTTTCATAAATGCTCAATATGTGAACCTTTCGTGATACGGCAGATATCAAATTCTTTCCTCTCACACTCGCTTTAACTTGTCGCGATCAATGGTAGCGAATGCGGTTGTGATCCGTTGGCGTAAATGAGGCACAGGGGGCGCCAACACATGATCTTTTATATAACTCCATAAAAAAAATCGCATAGTTATGGTCTGGAAAGCGTGGTGGCCACGGATGAAAGCGATTGTCTTCGTTAGAACCTCGACCAATTCAACGACCAGGAAGCTTGTTATTCGTGAAAAACAAAACTTGTAATGTTTCTTTTTCCCGTGAAATCAACTTTGATGCTGTATTAGTAATATGTTTTATAAGCCTTCCAAACCCGGGGGGGGGGGAATTGTGACACACCCTATATGTATATATTTAGAGATACAGGAAGCTCGTGATTTGTGAAACAAAACTTGTAGTGTTCCTTTCATCAGTAAAGATAACTTTGTTGCCGTATCGGTAATATATTATTTTTTATAAGCCTTCCAAACCCGGGAAGGAATTTTGACACACCTGTATTTATAAATCCCTGATTAAATATACTGTCGGAAAAAAGCAACTAAAAATGTGTAGGGTTGCATTTTCCTCACGTTTTCTCCCTTTTTCTCACACAACTTCCTTAGCCATAATCAGTTGTAATAACCAATTATTCGATAAATCATTCGTAATATTCAAGCGAATTCTTTTTCGTGATGAAAGTATTATTATCCGTAATAAAAGTTTTCAACAAATAACCAAATATTGGGCTTGTATAAAAAAGACTCTTTTTAAACTTAAAAAATTTAAACAATAATAAATTTTTGATAAATCTAAGCTGAAAGCGCAAATTTAGAGTTCTTTTTCAAATTTTATTTCGAATCTTGATTTTCGAATCTTTCTGTCTAAACAGAGTTGAATTGACAGAAATGTGGCGGGACCGACAGAAAATTTTATTAGTTTTTAGGGCTAAGCAAGATGAGTGGGTAAAGAAACATCTTGAAGATTATCTCCCTATACTCGGATTCGTTACTTTATAGTTTTGCAATCGTGAAAATTTCTAATGCGAAATAAAAGATAATTGACCCTTTTTTTTAAAAATATATTGATCCAAAACTATACCAAAGAAAGTAAAAGTTATTTAAAAAAAATCATGCGCGTGTAACATAGAACCTCTTCCTTTTTTTTTTTTTTTGAAATTAACTTAAAAAATCTATGTGCCCCACCAGTGGCCGAGCACATAGCGCTCTCAACTAGTAAACGGAAGGTGCCTGGTTCAAATTCAGGTCGCATCAGCCTGCCAAGCCTTCTGGAGATTCCCGGATTTTTTTCCGAAACTTCGAGTAAATATAGTTTAGGACCCCTTAGAAAAACACCCACGGAGAGCACTCCCCTCGGACTAGATCCCTCGAGTTGATAATCAACGTAATCTAAAAAAAAAAAGCGAAAAACTCATTATTTATTTCATGCCTATTATATTACTTACATTTTTTATGCGCTCCATTTAAACTTATTTACAATAATTTGAAATTAAGATAAGATACTTGAAACAATTATGCAGATTTTCTGAAATGTAAAAAGAATTTTTTAATATAAGGATTATAATGAAATATGCACATTTTGGAACGTAATTACAAAATTCCTGATTCTATGGAAACTAGGAAACTATTGGGAAGTATTTTTTAACCCCCCCCCCGTCCCACTGAATCATTCGAGCTCCCTCAAAATTTTTTACAAGTCGGCGCCAAGGTGCACCGCTGCCTTTCACAACTTCTCCATAAAAACGTCTGGCTATGTTTGCGACAAAAGATAACAACTCAGAAAGGTTCTTCGATTTTATGACGTACTTGTGTCTTTTGTCGACAACTTTTACCGAAATATCCGATCCAATCACCCACCTCAGACAATCAGAATATCAGAACTTAAGAAATTAAGCCGTATTCTTCCTGTTTGAAGCTATTTCTGCCATTTCTAGCCATTTTAAACGTCTTAGTCATAGGTCCATTCCGCTTGTTCGTGTCTGTAGTTCTCCATTTGCATCATTAAAAATTATTTAAATATATTTTATAATGCGCATGCTCAAACATGATGGTATAAACGTTCAACACTGTGGTCTTTTTAAAAACGTAGACATTCTGTGACAGCGAAACAAAACTTCGCAGACGACTGTCTGGATGTTGGCAACAGAATAGAGCACCTTGACTTGGTGTTACAATTCATTTCTTTTAGGAAACGTTCCCACAAAGCGAGGCAAAATCAAAATTTTGTTTTGTTATTCCAATCAGTTTATTAGTAATTTATTTTTCTGTCAGCTCGAAATAATTTTTAGCCATTTCTATCCATTTTTCTCTGTGATTCTAGACAGTTTCAATCCGGCAGAGTTGCAACTAGGGATAGACACGAGATACATCGTATCGCCTCGCTTTCCTGTCTAGCATGCGAGACTAGAACGCGAGACGAGAAAGGAAATATTTAGCAAGGCGAGACGCTAGACGAGACAGAGAGTTGTCTGGTCAATTTAGACATTCGAGGTTACAAAAATTCACACCCAGCTCAAAGTTGGTAGGATTGTTCATAACACCATCATAAATGAAATCTAAAAAGTCCTCATCGAAACGAAATCTGGAAAAAAATGTACTCGGGGTCAAAGGTAAGAAAAACGGGTTTTTCGCGATTTTCAGCAAAACGGTAAGTTTTATCATAAAATTAGTTCAGACAAAAATTGTAGATCAGAATCTATCTATAAATAAGATCTATAAATAATGTGTGAAAAATTTTTTTCCTAAGAGCCACCGTTTTTGAGATATATAACGATTCAAAAAGTTGGAAGAGTTGTAATAATATGTACACGTTTCCACGCCACCTTTGAGGTAGTCATGGGCGGATTAAAGGGGGTGGGGGCGGCGGGGGTGACCGTCCCCCCCCCGGAGACAAAAGAAATTAATGTAAAAGTTCCTATTTTACTTCCGTAAAATAGACGTATACGTCAATCTTCTAACTAACCGGCCCCCTCGAGAAACTTGCAACAATCCGCCACTGGAGGTAGTGTACTTAGCGCGTTTTTTTTTTTTTTTTTTAAATGTGGTTTCCCCGGTAGGGCTATTCCACGGATCTGTTGTGATTCTGTTTAACTTGAAACTATTGAATAATAAAAGATAGATCCTGTAAATAAATTACCCAGTCGATTGCAATCAAAAAGAGATGCACAGTTAGATGTTACAATATTTCTAAATACAAAATTTCAACATTCTATAACTAAACGATGACAAATGGCGAGAATTCGGGCATGGACCAATAGTAACTGACTACAGATGTAATATATTGAAGATGTCCTTAGACATTTTCTTTTAAATGTCAGGCCTGTAACGTCTTCAGGATACGGCCACCAGATAATCAGTCATTCTGGGTTAACAGATGTTTATTCCAGCCATTTACAATAATTACATAAACTTCACACTGACACTTTATTAAATAAAATAAAATCCACAAAAACTCCTTGCTCGGAGTATTTCATTAGCAGTTAAAATAACAACCCCGCATGGGTCATCTCTTCACGTGCTGGATGCACCCCGCTCCTCGTGTCCAACTCAGTTTTTGTAGGGAGACAACAGAAGTATATTCTCTTCAGTTCAATCGCAACAGCGAATTCATTCGGGTGATGGTTCACAAACAGTTCTCACTCAAGAACGCACCAAGCTCGCTTACTATCTTGAGCACGGCGGTCGGAGGAGTCCTCACAAGGCTGTCAACGTGATGCCAAGAGGAACCTTACAGCTCCTCCCCCCTTAGAAATTTTTTTTCGATGCATCAGAGAAAAAAATTAATTTCAACTTTCCATGTAGATAACCTGATCTCGCCACAAAACAGAGGCAAATTTCCCACTATTCATAAAATAAAACAGAAATCTAACCCATAGCTACACAAAATATATTTCAAAATTTTACAAACCTGATAGTCCAGCAATTTAAATGATATAAAAACACCAATACTGCCACACACAAGTTTGACTCAATTTCAACATTCCATGCACAAGTGAAAGTCCCATTATCAATTCCCACAAAATACATTTAATTCCCTCGACTAAGGCCGTCAGCATCCTTGCCGGCAGAGCCTGTCCTAAGCACAATCCTATATTTGAATGGTTGTAGGGCCAGTAATGCTGAGGGTAAATTTTCTCCCAATCCTCTCCAGATTCTAAACAAAATACCTTAATTAACCGTTTAATAGTCCTATGAAACCTTTGAACAGGATCTGATTTGGGGTGATGAACCGAACTATGAGTAACCTTTATTCCAAACCGGTCAGAAAATTCGGTGGTGAGATGACTAGTGAATGAGGTTCCCAAGTCACACTGTACCTCCCGTGGAAATCCCAGTCTACTGAAAGTCATTAACAACACCTCAATCACCGAAACCGAACCAATATCTCTCAATGCGTGTCATTCGGAATACCTCAATGACATACAGATAGCTGTTACTAAATACCGAATTCCATTTGCACTAGATGGCAAAGGGCCGACCGTATCAATATTTATTTTTGAGGAAACCTCCCCAATGATCGGTACAAGCTTTAACGGGGCTTTTTTAGTATATCGAGCCTTTCCAACACGGATCACAAGTACGAACATAATTCTCTACCTCTTTAATGCAGTTAGGCCAAAAACAGTAACGTAGCAATCTATCCCTCGATTTCGCAACAATCGCATGCCCCGATGTCTCTTCATGACAGATAGCTTTAGTCCTCTCCCTAAATTTTTTCGGAACAAGAAGCTGCTTACGCTCGCTCTTGAGGCGATCCACAGATTTTCTAAACAATAACCCTTTCTCCATTTTAAACTCAAATTTTCTTCCCCTCTCCTGCATGCTTGAACAACATGGCTTAAGAGTGTGGCAATCTCTCTGTTCGCGAGCGAAGTTTTGCGAGTCCACCGATAAAAGGGCTCGAATGGCAAAATCTCCCCCCTCCGGCAATCGCATTTTTTCTGCTTCCTCCAACTCAAAACTGCCCGTCATACAGGGTTGTTCTAGATTTTCCCCCTGTGTACTGTCACGATCCTCAGGGTTCCGACGTATTTCTTCTCGCTTTTGACCACGAGTAACAACTGCGTTAACTAGCGATGGGTTTCTTTTTTGATCTTCAATTAATTTTACAGTTTTATTTGATAACAGATAAAAACCCTGATCAAGGGAAGAATCAATCACAGCTGCCTTAGTCACAACATTTCCAAATTTCGCACTTTCCATTTCAATTTTTGCAAGAGGTAAACAAGTAAAGTTTTTATCTAGCGGTTGTTTTACCCACACCGTTTCACCCAGCAAATCACCAGGACTGATATGGTTCAAAGATACCATATCCATATTTGCTCCCGTGTCTCGCAACACTCGCATTAATTTTCCGTTAATTTTTGCCTCGCTCATATAGGGCTCAAATAAAGTTTCACCAGACTCTCCCGTTCTCACATTATTTACCTGCTCAAAAGCACGGTTTTCCTTTAATTTCGGGCAACTTGGTTTTAAATGGTTTGGCGAGCCACACAAAAAACATCTAAAACTCTTTCTACGGTCAAATGCAACATTTTCCGAATTCTTACGTCTAAACTCGGGGCTTCTCCAGGGAGGAGTGTTTCCGACCGTTCGATTTTTTTCAGGGGATTCCTTTCCTGCTGACAAAAAATTCTCTTTATCCATTTCCCTCCGATCAGAAGCCTTTGAAATTACTTGTTTCCGCGAAGTTTCTCTAACTGCCTCATATTTATCTAATTTATTTGCCAACTCCGACGGACTGACCAGGTCTCCCCAGTTATCAATGAAGTGTTCCCTTACTTCCGGCGAGACACGGTTTTTTATCTGATCAGCAATCATCAGCTCTTTTAACTTTCCAAACGTGTCCACCCCCATTCCATCCAACCAGCCGTCCAAAAAGGTTCCGAGCTCAAATACCAGATCCTTCCACAATGCCCCCACGCGTCTTTGGTGCTGGGTAAATTTAATTCTAAAGGTCTCAGGCTTTAATTTAAAGCGCTCCAACAACACTTTCTTTATATACTGATAGTCCTCAGCTTTTTCTTCGGGTTCCCTAATAATAATTTCCGCGATTTCTATGGGCAAAAGCGGTATAAGGTGAGAGACATAATCAGACTTGTCTACCTGAGCCTTTTTAGCCTGCCGCTCAAACATAACTAAATATAAAGAAATGTCCGAGGTGTTCGGGTCAAACCCCTGCATGAAGTTTTTGAATTCCCGCGTAACTCTGCCCAGCTCGTCACGTGAAGAGGTCAGACTACTCATATCTGCATGTGTCAATTTCAAACGTTCTAGCTCATATTCGCGCTCCGCCTTTAGATTTTCCGCCCTCTCTCTTTGCTCATCCTCTATCTGCTCAATCATATTTTTGACATACTCTTCCTTGTAATCCACGGACGTTGTAATTTTCGTTATAATGTCTTTAACCCTATCAGTCTGATCGGCATCTACTCCCAATTCAAAAGCCAAAGTTACCAAATCGGCTTTGCGCTTTTTTGCAAGGTAGGCCATGTTTCTTATCCTATATGTATATATATATATAAAAATTCCCAATTTTACAAACTTATTCCATACAATCAAATATATATCTATACAACACAACTGACTATGAGTGCACCTGTGCATAAGTCAACCCTTACTAAAATGTATCCTAAAATTCATACATAACACCTTACACCCATTAAAAAACTCCAAAACAACACAGTTCAATGCCCGAATTTAAAACATCAACACGAAATACATTCTTAACAAGCCTACCTTAGCATGGTCATTCCACACGCGAAAGGCACGATTTCCTCCAATAAATATGATCCGTAACTCTGAAAATCTACGTACACCCGGTGGTACACAAATTCACTCCTCGTCGATAATCACTCACACATTTCTTTTACCCGGATGGAACTCTCAAATTATCTTGGAATTTTACGTGAATTCGATAGTATATATCTCACAAATCTGCCATGATGAAAATGTTCGTCTTCACTTTGTAGACACAAACTCACAAATCACAGCTTCCGCTAGGATAAAAAACTCCCCAACTGTCTCCACTTGTTGACACAACTCGGTGGGCGAGTTTGCGAACTTGCGTAATCAAGCAAAGCTCTCCCCGTAGACACGATCCGACTTCTGACACCAGTTATAAATGGCTGTAACGTCTTCAGGATACGGCCACCAGATAATCAGTCATTCTGGGTTAACAGATGTTTATTCCAGCCATTTACAATAATTACATAAACTTCACACTGACACTTTATTAAATAAAATAAAATCCACAAAAACTCCTTGCTCGGAGTATTTCATTAGCAGTTAAAATAACAACCCCGCATGGGTCATCTCTTCACGTGCTGGATGCACCCCGCTCCTCGTGTCCAACTCAGTTTTTGTAGGGAGACAACAGAAGTATATTCTCTTCAGTTCAATCGCAACAGCGAATTCATTCGGGTGATGGTTCACAAACAGTTCTCACTCAAGAACGCACCAAGCTCGCTTACTATCTTGAGCACGGCGGTCGGAGGAGTCCTCACAAGGCTGTCAACGTGATGCCAAGAGGAACCTTACAGGCCTCTGCTTTGGAAGCAGTGGCCACTACTAAGGCTGGAGTTGTTGTTCACTTTATTATGGGGGCAACTAGTAAGTGGAACAACGTTGCCCCTATGAAGGGACGGACACAATGCACTGTGAAAAAAAATACTGTTAGATTACGGGCAATTCTCGGCAGCAAAAGATTCCAAGAGAATCTCGTCAAACTACGTGCGCCCGCAAAATCACAGTACCCATAAGTTATCGAGTGTTGACCGTAATTTGATTGTGCCAGACATTCATAGGTTATCGAGATTTGACCGTAATTTGATAATGCATTACAACATAGGTTGTCGAGTATTGACCGTAATTTGACAATGGATTACTATACAGGTTGTCGAGTATTGACCGTAATTTTATGAATGTCTCACACTATAGTTTGTCGAGATTTGATCGAAATTTGACAATGGATTACGACATAGGTTGTCGAGTATTGACCGTAATTTTATGAATGTCTCACACTAGTTTGTCGAGTACTGACCGTAATTTTATGAATGCCTTACACCAGGGCTTCCCAACGTGTGGTCCGCGGACCCATTAGGGGTCCGCCGGCTCTTTCTAGGGGCTCCGTGGCCACCTATGAACAGCGGCTGCGGTTGCCAAGTGTTGACCCGCAGGCAGGGCTGGGGAGTAGCGCGCTACTTGTAGCGAAACTACAGTAGCCGCTACTTTTTTTTGTAGTTTGTAGTGTAGCGCGCTACTTTTTTAAAAAAGTAGTGTAGCGTGTAGCGCGCTACAAAAAAACAGTAGTTTGTAGCGAATTTTGGAAGCTACTTTTGCCGTGTCATCATTTCCGGCGATTGATCCCGTGGTGCAATTTCTCTCTCTTCTGACTCCAAGCATAACTGAAACTGATGCTTGAAAGACACCCAATCTCTCCCCCGCCCCCCTCTCATGCAGGGGACACACGCACACGAGGGGGGGGAGGGGGTTTGCTTTGCCTGAAGCGGAAGCCTGACATTGTGCATCTTTTTTCTTTTTATCGTTCTCAGTATTATTTGTAGAATCACCAATCTGCCATAAAGAGGACAAAAAAGGAAGGAAAGAGAGGTCCGAAGTTGAACAGAGGTTATTTTGATGGGGCCTCGAGAGTCTCATTATCACACGGGCGTGTGGGCCCGTGAGCCCCTGAAAAATAAAAGCCTCGCAAATCTCTCCATTTATTGTATATTAAATTTTTATATGCTGCAATAATAATTTTTATTAAGCTAAATTTCCTTTATCTATATCATAATTGTGTAACAATAAAAAGGCTTCGAGACTTATTTTCTGTTCTTCTTTCTAACACAATGATAATGGTTTCTAAGACTAGATCAATAACATAGAAATTAAAGGCGTTATTGAAAATTTATGGCCATATGTACTTATCACAAAATATCCATTAGTTAGCATTTTTTAAAATATTATGATGAAGAAAAGAAAATTTTCTGGCAGGTGGAACTCAGCGCACACATACGCTAATAATACAAATGGATTAAAAAAATATTAAAATCAATTTTAAATGCATAGTCTTGTTCTAAATGAGTATAAATACATGGGTAATTTTTAATTTAATTTTAGAATTATTTTGAAATGTTTCATTTTTATGCTGGGAAAATAGAAAACAATCACAAATAAGTTAAAATGTCTGTAATAGTATAGGGGCCCAAAACAACCTTTTTTTTTTTTTGCCCCGGGGCCCCTTCTATGTCTGATCAGGGTCTGCATATTTTTGACTGCTATTGCGTGTTTGCAACATAAATCAACATAAAAATGAGTATTTTTTGCTTTCGAAAAGGAATTTTACATATCTGTAAATTGTATGCTTTTGTAACATCATTAATTTTCTTTGATCTTTTTTTTTATTGCACCCATAAATACAGTGTAGTGTCCACTTGCCAGGATGATTGCCAATCATTCAGTGTCCAGTATTCCGTGAACTTCCTTTTAGGCGATATCCTTTCAAATCTGACATGATATATAGTCAGTCCTCGCAATTAGCGACCCCCCCCCCATCCTCTCACTCACCATCTACGGAAAACTACGAAGCGTGAGAAAAACTTACGGTTTTCTCACAGGAATTTTCTTGAAAGCATCGAGACCGCTTCTGGAAGAATCACCGACATTTTTAATTTTCTCTTTGCCTCCTCCTTATGATCGATGCATTGAACAACAATTTTATTTATACTTAGTTTTACTAAGTTTATTTATATTAAGGTTTGGTCATTTTTCGACGTTATAGTGCACTTTTTTGAGTTTGGGCACTCTTTATTATCCTTGTGTCCTGGTGGTGTGTTCAACTTCCACAAGAGTAATGACAGTTCTGCAGTATTGTAGCTTTTCAAACATTAATTAATCACGTGATTATGTTCTACAACTAGGAATGTTTTTTGTCTCAAAGAAGTGTAAAAACTGATTAGTACATTTTTCGTGGAACCTGAAACTGAAAAAAAAGAAAGCAAATATCTAGAAATTGTACACTTTTTTTTTTTTTTTTTTTGACGAGTTGATAACCTTATCTTTTTTGAGTTTGTTGAAAAGGGACAAAAGGTATAAGCATATGCATCCAAGATATTATTTCAGGGGCTAAAAATATTGCTGACCTCGGTTACAGTGTTCTTCGTTTGTAGTGACAGTTTTCAGATCCGGTCCTAAGGTAGAGCGAACGGTGCGACCGCACCGGGCGCCATCTCTACCAAGGCTGTTCAGAATAATATAGCACTGTAGATGTCGGAAATGGTTTCATTTACCTGTTAATAATTGTTTAATAATAAATCTTTTAGTCAATGTACAGTAGTAATCAATCATGTTAATAGTGAATTTTAGTGAACTTTCTGTGAAAAAATAAATTATTAACAGGTACTCGAGGACGACTTATCAAACCCTACATTGTTACGTGATTCATAACCGTCTTATTTACCTTTACCACTCTTTAACTTTTTGCCAATGAGTTTCAGAGCACCATGCATATTTGACAGTCCGTATATTATTGAAGTTGAAAGCCTCATTTTAACCCCTGAAAGCTTTTATAGCTAAATGTGTGGTGTAGCTAGGTGCAAGAGCTGATCTAGGGTACGTGGAGCCTCCCTGCAAACGTAAAGAAGCCCCGTGTTATGCTCCAGATTAAGTTTTCCTTAGTTTTTTAGTTCGAATATGGCGCTCCGATGCCTTGCTTACCGTGTCGGGCCGTCCCTGGCTACGGGGGAGCAAGGAAGGTCAACTGTACCCGGGCGCAGCATCGGCCAAGGGGCGCTAAATGGTATATGAAAGCTACCTAGTTGCATTTTTAAAAAATAGGAGGGGGCGCAAAATCTTCAGTTGTCAGGTGGAAACGAGATTTCGTCATTTGCTGTGGGACAGAGAAACTGTTCTCTCAGCTTGTTTCCATCCCAGATTCAAACTATTCTGGATTGAGGAGGAGAGGAAGACCGAAGCCAAAAAAATGGATGGAGGAATACCTCCAGAATATGTTTCCGACAACTTCAGATATCAGTATCGAGGATCATGACTGGATGATGAGGCCCATGGATGATGACTTTTCTGGTTTTTTTAATTTCTCTTTCGCATGCACTCGAAATAGTTACGAGGAAGAACTTACAAGGTTCTTGTCAGAGCCAATCAAACCCGTATCTTCGCTTTCGGCGTACACGTATATGAAAGAAGCCTTCAAAAAACTAACACTGGCGTGCCGTCCAGTGCATCTGTACAAAGATTGTTTCCGATTGCATCGGACGTATTTTCTCCTCGACGATCATGTTTGGCGGATAACAATTTTGAGATCCAGCTCTTGTTAAAATTTAATAAACATGTTTTTGAATAAATTTATGTGGTTTTTATTTTATACTAGAGGCATGGCAGCCTTCCATGAATATGTTGAAATTCTGCTTTCTTTCGTTAAAATTTTAAAGTGTCTATTATATTTAAATTATTAGGTTTTTTGTGTAATAATTTTCAGAATTTCATACGAAAATATGAGAATTTCTATTAATAATTAATAGTTTGTAAAATCCTTAGACTTATCTCTCTCTTAGCCTTAAAATAACAATATAATTCTATAAAATTCTTTTATACCTAACACAAAGAAAAAGTTGTGTTGATGATAATAACTTTTAAAATTTCTTTAACATATATAGAGGATTTTTTTAATGCAATGTTTTAAATAGATATATCATGAATTTAATTAGTAATTGTTTTCATTATTTTATAATATGCATATCATATGTGATGTTTTCAATTAAAACAATTATACAATGTTACATTGTTCACACGGGTCATTCGTCATAAATCACTAATTTGGTAAGTCATGAAAAAATGCCTTTATACTCATTAATTTTGATTTGTGCTCAAGAAACTAGAATGTTTGTACAACATGAAAGGGGTCTCAAAACGGGCCTTTTTTCCCCGTTCAGACATCCATTTTATTATATTTTTAAAAACTTTTTTAGTTCTCATGATTTTTCTCATGCTTTCAGAGCTCACTTTCCCAATTTATTTTTATCATAGAGGTATTAAAACTTAATTAGTTTCAGCAATACTTCAATAATTAGCAGTAGTTGCCAGTAGCGTATATATAGGCTAGGCTTCCATTTCGGGGGGAGGGGGACGATTCGGTATTTTAAACTTTATTGTTTTAAAGTTAAAAGAAATGTTTCAAAATAGCTCCTTTTTAATAATTGCTTTACATTTTCGGAGGGGGCCCGCCTCCCCCTGCTCAAATACTCGCCTGGTAGTTGTTTATTAGAGCAATAGTTTTTTTCTAATTAAAGGCGAAAAGGTGCCCGGGGTCTTCCGTGCGTCCACCAAATCTGCGGCGCTCAACGCTACAAGGAAACCACCTTTCGTTCTTTGGACGCGAGAGACACCCGCTGAGGTCATTAATCACGCTGGACGCGAGTAGAAAACCAAGGCTTTAGATATCGATAGTTTTCTCTAATTAGGATATAAATATCCTTAAATATGAATGTAATGCAAATTGAATCTGTTGAAACAATTGCTATACTGTATTTCTTTCGAATTTCAGTTCTGATATAAATAAGTAATACAGTTCATAAAAAAAGATCTAGCCTACCTGCCCTGGTAGCTTTTCTGTTGATTTCCTGTTTCCAGCTAACTGTTTGAGAGATCTAAGTGAGTGTCTTAAGGACGAATACAATTTATTTCTGGATTAAATAAACACATCTTACACTACACAACATTTTACAAGACATTTAGATTTTGTTATCGGAGAGGGAGAACCCTCTTTTCACGTCAGTTTTTATCGAAGCCTTCGCTGCATCTGAAAAGCAAAAAAAGGATTAGAGTTCAAAGGCGCCCTCTTCTGGCGCAGGGGAAAGTCATTCTGCTTCATCCTCCGGCCCCAAAGGACCTTTGGACAAACTGTCACTAGGTCCTTTTCCATCTACATTAAGTTCAACAGGATACAAAAGTTGAATTGGTCGTTTCAGTATAGTTCCATTGGGAAGTTTGATAGTGCATGCACGAGTCTTTCCATCACGTCCGGGATGAACACTGATGACTATACCCATCTTCCACATAAGTCGAGGAAGCTTTTCGTCATACACTAAGACAGTCGAATTTTTCGTCGGTTCAACATTTGATTTGGACCGCATTGACTGGTGGGCTGATCTCAGTTCTAACAAATACGATGATTGCCATTTTCTCCATATTCTTTCCAAAATGGCTCTTTTATGTTTCCACCTACCCTTTAGATCAGACTTGGTGGAGGTTGGCGCTACCGATGAGTGTGGAGGGAGAGCAACAAGTCTTCTACCTATGAGGAAGTGTCCAGGAGTAAGTGGCTCAGGTTCCTCGAACTCACTGTAGACAAATGTCAAAGGTCTGGAATTTATAATAGCCTCAACTTCTATGACTATAGTCTCTAGTTCTGGAAACGTCAAAGGTGATTTTCCTAGTATTCTTCTTAGGCAATTTTTTGTGGATCTTATAAGTCTTTCCCAAAATCCTCCCCACCATGCTGCTCTCTCTACGATAAAATTCCATTCGACGTTTTTATTTGCAAAGTAGCTCTGGATTTCTTCTTCCTTCAAAAGTTTCCACAGCAAATTTATTTCGGTTTTAGCTCTTTTGAATGTACTCGCATTGTCCGAGTATACTTTTCTGCATAGTCCTCTTCTGGATACAAATTTTCTAAACGCGAGTAAGAATGTTTTGGTTGTCAGATCTTCGGTGAGCTCAAGATGGACAGCTCTGGTGACGGCACACGTAAAAAGCAGAATGTAGGCTTTTTTTGTTCCGTCTGTACTTTTTACGTAAAGGGGACCAGCATAATCGATACCCGTTACTTCAAATGGATGAGTCTGCTTAATACGATCTGGGGGAAGAGGAGCTTCGTCTTGGGTAAAAGGCTTAACTCGAAATTTTTTGCAAAGATTGCAGTTGAACACAATGCTCTTGATTCGCTGTCGTCCTTTTAGGATCCAAAATTTTTCTCTAACGTCTGTTGAGGTGTCCGCAATTCCTGCATGCCCTAACCGCAAATGGTTGCGGCGAATCACGAGATTGGTAAAGTGACTTCTGTCGGGTAACAACATCGGGTACGCTTCGTTATGAGTAATGTCAGCATACTGAAGTCGGCTTCGAAGGCGAATAATATTGTTTTCATCTAACCCAAAGGAAAAATTTTTCAATTTGGAATTTGGAGATATTTCACGCCCGCACCTTAGTGCTTCCAATTCTTCCCCGAAGTTTTCTTCTTGAGTTTTTCTTATCCAGTATTCTTCTGCTGACTGTAACTCTTCGCTACTAAGAGTTCCAGATCTTCTGTTTTCTTTATTCTTAAGGTTAAAGATAAATCTTTTTACCCAGGCAGTGATGCGTAAGAGTTTCGTTAAGTGCCCAAATTTTTCAATGTCAATAATTTTTTCGGTCTGGACATTCATAGTGAAAACGGTTGACTCATTCACTTCGTCATAATTTTCAATGTCCGCAATTTCTAGGCTTTCTTTTGGCCAATAATCTTCACTTTCTCTCAACCACTTTGGTCCTTTCCACCACAGTTCTTTATCAAGCAGATTTCGTAAAGATTCGCCTCGAGTCAGCACATCAGCTGGATTTTGATCTCCAGGGCAGTGCGACCAAAATGAAGCATCAGTCTTTGAACGAATCTCACTCACACGATTTTGGACAAACATTTTCAGTTTCTTAGAATTTCCACGAATCCAATGAAGCACAATCATCGAATCTGTCCAGAATCTGATTCGTGCATTTGTTATATTTGAAAGGCTGTTTCTTACGTACTCACATAGTCGACTTCCAACTACAGCTGATAGCAATTCAAGTCTTGGAAGAGTTAATTTTTGAAGTGGTGCAACTCTGGATTTGGAGCAAATAAACGATGTCCGAAACTGTCCGTTATAATCTGTATACCGAATATACAGAACTGCACCGTAGGCTCGCTTGCTCGAGTCGACGAAACAATGAAATTCAAAATCTTCATTTTCGTTAGCGTCCTTGAGGTAAAATCTGGGTATTTCAAATTCCTTTAAATCTCCTAATTCATCACACCATTTGTTCCAT
Organism: Cheiracanthium punctorium; assembly: GCA_038373885.1. NCBI lineage: Eukaryota > Metazoa > Arthropoda > Arachnida > Araneae > Cheiracanthiidae > Cheiracanthium > Cheiracanthium punctorium. Next base: position 54,009 of record JAWZYV010014498.1, on the reverse strand, counting down.
TCTTTCGTTATATCAAATGGTAGAGGATCATCCCATTTAAATTTTTGATCCCAAATATCCTGAAGAAGAATTTTTGGTCTCAGCGTAAAGGGAGTGATAAAGCCAATGGGGTCGTATAATTTTGAGGCAATTTTCAAAAGTAATCGTTTAGTTAACGGATTAAATTTTTGATTAAATTTAAGAAATTCACATGCTAATTTTAACGTATCATCGTCTGAATTCCAGAGGTAACCTAAAACTTTCGAAGTTTCCCTCAAAGATTCGTTACAGTTTTCAGCCTGATCTAGCTTTATCTGAAGACATTCCGAATTGGTTTTCCATTTACGCATATTAAATCCACCTTCGTGTAAAATTTCTTTTATTTGTCGGTAAATTTCAAAACACTGATTTTCATTTTCTAATCCAGAAATTAAATCGTCAACGTATAATTGGGAATTTAAAATACGATATGCTAACGGATATTTATGTTCGTACTTTCTTATGTGATGTTTGAGAGTTGCAGCCAATAAAAAAGGACTTGGAGTAGCTCCAAATAAAACACGAGTCATTCTAAAAATGGTAGTTTTCAAACTCGCATTCCTTTCATAATCATTCTCAAGCCATAAAAACCTAACCGCATCTCTATCATTTTCATCTAACAATATCTGTAAGAACGCTTGCTCTATATCGGCAGTTAACGCGATTGGTTTGTTTCTAAAATCTATAAGTAATTTTAGTGAGTCAGGATTCAAATTCGGTCCGGAATGTAAACAATCATTTAACGATAATTTATTTTGCGAGTGTGATGAGGCATCAAAAACTACTCTTAGCTTCGTTGTAATTTTATCATCACGAATAACGGCCTGATGAGGCATATAATATTCTCTATCGATATTCATTTTCTCCTTTTCTTTAAATTCTACAGGTTCGATTATACCCTCGCAAATCTGTTTCGATAATACATCCCTATACCGCTGGTAAAATTCCTTATCTCTATCAAATCTCTTAACCAGTTTTCCTAAGCGACATTTTGCGATTTCATAATTATTTTCTAATTTATCCGCATTCTCATTCCACGGTAGTTTAACCTTGTATCTGTTGTTCTGAAATTTTATATTTTTCTCAAAATCCTTTAAAACAACTTCTCCGTCATTATTGGATAAATCCCTTTTTTCGTTTTCAATGCCCATTATATCCAATTTCCAAAAATTTTGTAAAATCAGATCGGAATTTTCTTCTCGCGAAGAATCTACAACTACCTTCATTATTTTCGCGCTCCTCTCAGTGTCAATTTTATTTTCTAAATCACAAGAACCGCTCAAAACCCATCCGAAAAGACTATCCATTGCAACAACAGAAGAATTCGGTATCCTGCGTATTTCACCGGAGACGATACTCCAATAATGTTCGGCGCCTATCAGAATTCTGACTGGGGGTAAATCAGGGAGTTGGGAATGCTCATTTCCACTTCGAAACAGCTGATCCGATGATTCATCTGCCAGTGAAAATTTGTTTATGCCACAATGTTCTTTTATTTCTCGCTCTGGCCGATAAATTACTGCACTGCTTATCTTGTCAGTAACTAAAGCTTCTAATTGTATCTTTTTCGTGGGATCACGAACGTTTCTCAAATTTACTAGAACGCGATTTATAATTTCTTTCTGGGGTTCTTTCGAACCAAAGGGGTATATTTTTATAGTTTCTTTTCCTATTATTTTTAATTTTAATTCATTAACGAGTTCCGATTCAATAAATGATCTTTGACTCCCCAAATCTAATAATAACCGTATTTCGGCTGGTTTAACCTTATTTTCTACAAATACTGTTGCAGTTTGAAGTAAAATATCTGTGTTCGAATTTCTATCTCCCGTAACGGAGGAGACGATCGTTTCACTCTGTGGAACTTCTGCTTTTGGTTCCAAACGTTTTTCGCAAATATTTTGATTATGTTTTTGGGAACAGAAATTACATGCGGGTTTCTTAAAACATCGATTTACAACGTGAAATTTTTGTAAACAATTAAAGCACCTTCCTTGACGTAATAGACTTTGTTTTTTATCAGAAATACTTAATTTACATTCATTACTTTCATGACGATCATCGCTACAGAATATACACTTATTTTCATTACTAACTACATTAAAAGCAGCAGCACTCGGATTCTTGGCGTATTTTGGTTTCGAAAAATTATTTTGTCCCAATCTAGTTAAATCCCTTTCATTTCTATTTCTAGAATTATGCTGAAAGTAATCAGACTCCTTCTTCTGAAACGAAAATGTACGTTCTCTAATTTCGATTTCGGTTTTCAAATATTCTAACAATTGCGTTACATTCCAAGAGTCTGTTTCGTTTTTATATTCGCGGTTGTAGTTCAAAATTAAGCTATCGGGAATTAATTTAGTTATGATAGGAAAAAGTAAATTACCATAACTGTCTAGCTCAATACCAAGCGATTCTAAACTACGTATTTGAATTTCACATGTATCGTACAATTCGCGCAGGTCTTTTATATTTGATGCATTACGAATAGGTGACAAATTTAATAAATTATTTATGTGAGACCTAATCAAAATTTCCTTTTTGCCATATCGGTCTTCAAGAATTTTAACAGCAATATCATAATTTTTGTCTGACAACGATAATCCCTGTATCGCGATTTGAGCTTTTGATTTTAATAAGCTTTTTAAGTACGTAAATTTGTCTATTTTATTGAGATTTTGATTTTCGTGTACCGCGTTTTTGAACTGAGACCAAAATTCTTGGAAATTCTCAGGATTGCCGTCAAACTTTTCGATGTTAATTTTGGGTAATTTAATCTTAATTGGAACATTTGAATTTTGAGATGGGTCGTTAGTAATTGTATTTGAAATATCGGCGCTAGCATTTTTTGTTTCTTGATTCGTGCATTTTTTTAGAACCTTTTCAATTTTAATTTTATACATGATGATTTTATCTCGATATTCTTGAGCTGATTCAACTTCGGCTGGGATTTGTTTACAGTCTTCGATTTCGTCTATGATTAACTTATCGAGCTCAATTATTTGTTTTTCCTTTTCTGACAACTGAGCGAGAGCAATTTCTAAATATTCCTCATCTAATTTTGCCAAGGCTTCGTCGATTTTAGGAGTCAGTTTCGTGAAGCTTGTTCTCAAGCCACCTCTTTGTGTTTTCAATCTATTCGTCACTTCTGACGTCATTTTCTTTTCACTTAACAATTACAAACAATCAGCAGGAAAAATCGAGGGTTTTCGGCACCAAATGAAACAATTGCTATACTGTATTTCTTTCGAATTTCAGTTCTGATATAAATAAGTAATACAGTTCATAAAAAAAGATCTAGCCTACCTGCCCTGGTAGCTTTTCTGTTGATTTCCTGTTTCCAGCTAACTGTTTGAGAGATCTAAGTGAGTGTCTAAAGGACGAATACAATTTATTTCTGGATTAAATAAACACATCTTACACTACACAACATTTTACAAGACATTTAGATTTTGTTATCGGAGAGGGAGAACCCTCTTTTCACGTCAGTTTTTATCGAAGCCTTCGCTGCATCTGAAAAGCAAAAAAAGGATTAGAGTTCAAAGGCGCCCTCTTCTGGCGCAGGGGAAAGTCATTCTGCTTCATCTGTTAGCAAAATTTGTCTCCTAAAAGTAGCGAAAAAGTAGCGAAGTAGCGACTACATTTCAAAAGTAGTGTAGCTAACTACATTTGTCAAAAAGTAGTTGTAGTTGTAGTTAACTACATTTTTCGAAAAGTAGCGGTAGTTGTAGCGCGCTACAAAAAAAGTAGTTTTTCCCACCACTGCCCGCAGGTAGTTTAGTGCCAGTGCTTGACTTTCTGAAAACTCTGGAGGGGGGGTCGCGTAGGCACCGACTGACAGGGGTCCGCCGTGGATTTTTGCCTGAAAAAGGGGTCCGCCAGCTAAAAAGGTTGGGAAACCCTGCCTTACACTATACGTTGTTGAGGATTTATCGTTAATTTATGAAGGTTTCACAGTATAGGCTGTCGGGCATTTATTATAAAAATACACTCCAGCTACAGCCAAGAAAATGTTATATCATTTAATGATAAAAACTACCTTCTAAGTTCTATGGGCATGAGACAACTATGATCACATATAATTGAAAAGCACTTCTGCACAATATTTTAATCTTATAGGTGTTTAAGGTAGTTTTTTTTATTATTAAGTATTTAGACCTTATTCTTTAATTATTATTCAATGTTAAATCGACTGTCTATTCGTAAAATTGCTATTATGATGATCAGTTCATACTGGGGCATAATCTGTTCGAGGCCAAATTTTTCGTATGTCAACAAAGGCGTTGACATACGAAAAGCCCTCAATACAAAATAGTACAGAACATATGTTTCAGGTCGTACAAAAGGTTCACCCTTATTACATGCCAAAAACATCAATCGACACACAAACAGAAAATGTGATTATGTTTCTGCAAACTAAGAAAGGCAAACTTTTTGGATGACATGCAACATACATTTTTTACTAACCTATATTGAGGACTGCCTTTTGGTCTGGACCAGGATTAACCCAAATACAAGTGATTATTAGCACTTTTTTGATTTTGTTTGTGTGTATTATTTCAAACTTTACATGTTTTTTTTTTTTTTTTTTTTTTTTTTTTTTTTTTTTTTTTTTTTTTAAATATGTAACCCTCAATAGTTAATTGTGGCACGACAAGGCTGAAATTCTTCATAAATTTCACTGAAGATTGAGTCTTTTAATAAAAAATGGGGATTACACAGGCAATTAAACTAGAATTTTTTATGTTAAATACATAACCTCTCAATTTTACTCGTTAATAAGTGTCTTGACAAATACTTTGACAGACCTTTTCTTCAAGATTTAAAATGTAAACAATTATTATTTACTAAATACAGACCCATGACATTTCTGTGACAGGCACTGACTATCCTCTAAGAAAGGTTGTGCATCCTTTGGCTAGTGTAACTAGGTTTTTGGTACCGAGTCTCTTTTTAATATTAATTTCACTGCTGCATGGACTGCAGTAAAACCTGTGTATAATGATCCATGTGTATAACAATAAACCTGCATATAGCAATACAGTAGAGTCCTGCAATTCTGAACAAATTGAAAACAAACACTTCATTTTAGCGGGAATTCAGAATAGGCAATTTCATAAATATCAATAAGTTGACTTGTTAAGGCATAAATTAAGTGCAGGGATTGTATAAATGGAGCAGTAACCAGCTTTCATTTTAATCTGGCTTCAAGACAGGTTTTCCCCACAAACGCCTTTTTAATTGCTCCTGTGTTTTTAGATTAAAAAAATCCTTATTTTTTCTGAACTCTGTTTGGAAAATCAGGACTCCACTTTTTAACTTTTTTTTTGTGTGTGTCCAAAGAGTATTTTGTTTAATCAATGCATTTTGAAGAAGTCAACAGCATAAATCCCTTTTTAAACTGACAGTCTATAACAATGTTAACTCTAATAAAGCAAATGGTAGTACAGAAGTTAAAATATATAAATGCAAATATTATTTGCAAATAAAACAAGCAAAATTTTATCTAAAACTAAACTATTCACTTCTTCAAAATCAGAAAAGACATACCCACATTATTGATAAAAGTATGGCCTCATATTATTTAATTGAAGAGGAGTACCGTGTTTACTTGCATAATAGTCACACCTTCTGTTTTCTAATTTTTCATGGTGAAAGTCTAGGTGTGACTATTATGCAGGAATATCTACAACACAATAGTTGTACACTCCAATGCTAAAAAATTAATAGTATATTCCAATAGAAGGGGGAAAAAAATTAAGGAATTTTGAAAATTGAGATGAAAACTGTAAAAACTAAGAAATAAAACAATAATAAGCTTAGATTTTTATAAGAATACATTTTCTATTTATGAAGGGGGAAAAAATTATTTCAACAAAGTATTGATCTGAGGCATTCGATAACTTCTTATCATTATGCTTCCAATTCTTAAAATTGCTTCATTGTTATTTATTTTATTGCACTGAATACAATAACAGTAATGAGAAAAAACTTAAATTTTACAATGAATTAATTTCTAATCAAGTGCTTACACATACACACACAGCAACAAAAACACATACACAATATATACTGAATGCAAAATTTTAATTTCTATAACATATATTCAACATCAAAATGCATATTTACTTTTAAAAAATTACAAAATGATTTATTTGCCAATGCCAGTGTTTACATTTATATATTTCTTTGATTTGGCCCCTTTCTCAAGATTTATTCCAAGGAACATCCTGTAAAAAAAAAAAAAAAAAAAAATCATTATATAAAGTATTATGAATGCTCACAAGAAATTTATATATGGATTTTAGTCACCCTCTGCTAACCCTGCAACTATGATAAATATTAATATTCAGCTCATACTGGGCCCAGCTTTTTTGGATGCTTTATATCGCAAAAAAAAAAAAAAAAAAAAAAAATTAAGCTGTTTCCATCAACATAAATTTTTCAAGAACATTTGAAAATCCTTTAACAATAACATCAAAAAGCAGTCATATTTTTCTTTGAAAATAGGAAAACGTAGAATGAGTGCTCATAATTAAAATTGTATTTTAAAAATTGTTTTCCTAATTACTTTATCAGTATTACAGCACAGTATATGACACAGCAAACATATTTAATTTTATTAGTATCACGGGCATAACAGTTTTGAGAATTCATTAACCATAGAATTTATTTTAGAGATTGTCCCACATTAATTTCAGTGGTGAAGTCAGCGGAGGAAAAAAATGCATCTGCAGTTTCTGAAAGTTTTGCTAACAACATTTCAATGTTTCTACAGATTTCACAGCTTTTGCTTCCCCGACTTTTCCTGACATTTATCATGATCTTCCCTGACTTTTTATCTAGTGTGCTTTCACGAATTTCACATTCCTACTTTTAATATTACTTCCTTTTTTTAATAACTTTATATATATTTTGCATTTTTTCTACAAATAATAATAATAATAATAATAAAATTAATAAATACAAGAATTTTATTTGACATTCCTGGATTCTAACAAAAACCATGTTTCATAATAATTCAGTATAAACCTAAGCATATTTCAACTAAAATATGTTCATAAAGGATACATTTTAAAATTTATAACATACCTGCCAACATCACGTGAAGAAAATCCAGTAGATTTATGTGGTATCACTATCTTAAAATTACAATTACTTATCTGCACTACAAAACATACTTCGACATTTTTTCACCCAGTAAATTTCACCATCTATTTTATGCATCATTTTTTAAATGTAAGTTGACTTGACACACTGCTATGGTGTTTAAAATTAACACTTTGCTTTTTTTAAAAACATTTATTAGGTCGTAACGAAAGTTTCCCGCCACCGCAGATATGATTTCAGAAAACAGTTCGCGATGGCCTGTTTCCTCATATTTTGTCAAACGATTTTTGGCATTTGAAAGTTATGTTTTTGGTCTCGCGCCCCCATGTTTCTGGGCCGAAGGCTTTGAAAAACTACCAAAACCTTGGCAGAAAAACATAGATGTGGGTGGTGATTACTACCCGCATTAACTTTTTGTTGGCGGAAAACTTTCGTTACAACCTGATATATTTGAAATTTTAGTATCACATAAGGTCATGATGTTAAAAATAGAATTAGTAAAAGAGCTCAGAAAGAATTCTTTTTACATGAAATAAACAAAACTTCAATGTTTTTTTAGGTCTCCACAAAAGTCTTTTCTTAAATGTACAAAAAAATTTTAAAAAGTTGTGAAATTTTGGGGCTTTGAACTCACAAATGTTACAACTAAAAGATCTCCCATCCAATTTTGAAATTTCCAAGAATCCTTCACAAATGAGTGAGCACAAATCTCTTTATTACTGGACCAAAATACCATGGTATATTGGTTCATATTGAATGAATATACCCTGAAAGCGGTGATCTTTCAGAACTGCTAAGGAAATAAATGTGCCGATTATTAAAAGCTTCAAAACGTAAAAAAAAAAAAAAAAAAAAAAAAAAAAAAAAAAAAAAAAACATCACTATATCATGATATTAATTGATAACGAAATTCTTATAAAAATATTCAGCCTTCAGCTGAAATTAGTTTCCCCTCCGCTAAAGAGGTTTTTTGACAGAACCTTTTAATTTGTATTGGCAGCCATGTACAGGATGTATTTGCATGTAAATCAAACGGGGAGAAACCAACCGTTCTTCCAGTGGTGTCAAGTATTTTAAACAATCCGGTATTTCGGGGAATTCGAAGCCATTGCTTATAGCTAATTCTGGTATTGTCAATTTAATCAAACAATCGTAACATGTTTTGCAAAATTTGCCAATATCATCGATATCTTTGTAAAAGACTAGTTTTATAAAGTCCGTTGTCGCTCCTTTGGACAGTAAAGTTGTTTTGCAATGGGTTCTTATTGACTTTTTGAACCACAGTCGATCACAACAATAGCATTGGTGGATTGGACCATCAGCAACAGCTTCGAAAAATTTCTCAGCTAATTTACGAAATTCTAGTTCTTCACACCTTACATTTAGATCAGTATCTGTTCTTGGTCTTTTCGATGGTATATCTAGACAGAGTCGTAAACGTTTTCTGTCTTGTCTTCTGGATTTGGATTCCGCTTCTTGAGCACGAAAATCTGGATCTTCCCTTTTTCTTTGCATAAATAGACGGTTAGTTTCACGATGACTTTCTTCCGGATTAGACAACTGGCGAGGACGGCCAGCGCGGCCTTGAACAACAGTCCCGGGTATATTCTTCTGATATTTAACGATGTAATACTGAACAGTAGAGCGTGAAATACCAAGCCTACGAGCTATTTCACACTGATCCTGCAAAAATGAAAATTTTAGAAATGCCACGACAGAACACCACCACTTGCTCCGAGGAGGGACAAAAGTTTGAACGCGACTCTGGAAACAAATCCAAGTTCTGAAAAATGAAATCGGAACCTCGGGAACTTGACAGCCAGTCGCAGACGCTCTGACAAAATCTTACAGTTTCCCCTTTTGTTTCATCTGACGTTACTTTGAAATTTTTCAAGTATCCATTATTCCAATCATGTGTCGGATCTTGGTGTGTTTCAAATTTCCGTGAGATCTGTAAGATTTTATTTACTATCAATTATCATCCACGACTTTTTTCGTCTGCCAAAAACTATTACCCTCTTTAGCGGAGGGTAAAAAAAAACAGGAGACCAGTAGAAACCCCCTAAATCCAGTAGAGTCGGCAGGTATGTTATAAGGTTAAATAAGAAAATGAAAATAAAGCAATTTTTAGAATTAGGTTCCTTCAAATGGTAAATATTTTCTTGATTTTGACACAAAATTCAATTTTTCTTGTATTTCCTTGACCCTTCTTCAATTTATTTGAATTTCCCCGACTTTTTTCCCCAAATCCCTCACCAAAACTCATTTTCCTGACTTTCCAGATCTGTAGAAACCCTGCATTTGTTACCCCACTATGCTCAAGTCAATAACCACTGATTATAGCAGATGGCTGAAGCATGAAGGTCCCAGCTTCCGACATACTGTCGTCCGGCTACCAACCTAATGGTTCGGAGTTCGGGCGGATTATGCTTTTAGTTTATTTTTGTCCAGAAAAATTACACCAAGTTTTATTAGTCTCTTGTCTTTCTTTTTAACCCTTTAACGCGCAGTGTTCCCGCTCTGGGAACACCAAACTCTGACGTTTTGACTGTTGCCAGTCACGAAGAATAGATTTGATTTCTATAAAAATAGTTGCGGGTGACATAGCTCCACGAGAATCCTTTATTTTTTAGCACGTCATTTCCCGTAAAAAAAAAAAAAAATTGTCACGATTATTTTTAACAGCACTGACATCTGCTGAAAAATGGAAGAATGCGAGAACAGCTGTATAGATTGCCCAATGCTGAAAAAAAGGGCAGCCGTTGCCATCGCTCGACTTAACTACCAGCCAGATGGCGGACGATCGAAACGTTCATCGCGTGCCACAGATCTAGAGACCCTTCTTTGACGTAGCTGGCTGTGCCCGGCACACATTGCTGCATTGGGAAAGGGTTGCGCCTCAAAGGGTTAAAGAAGATCAATGTGAGTTCGCATTTTCATCCCATAAAGAGCAAGTCCTAACCCGCAGTACTCCGAAAATCTTCACGTGGGCTTAAAAGGCCTCATTCTCATTAGTGCTGTGCGATCACACAACCTGTATATAAGTCATGCAATGGTGTACGACTGACCAAGCCTAGGTTACCGACCTACACAAGGATCCCTCGACCCCCCAAATTGGTCAATTTCCCTTTGCGTTGGAGGAATGATACAGAGCTCCTCTTCCTGCAGATGAAGACTCGCAAAGAATCACTTCGCGCGCTGAATCTCGACACCCCAAGAGCAGGTCCCTATTTTTGCAGGTTCTTGTTATAGAACAAGAAGGGACAAACTGAGCTCTCGTGCGCTTTGCGTTCAAAGGAAGACACGCCACTAGACGGCAATTATAAGGGGTCCCTCTCTAGAAGACGTCTGTATTTGAAAATTATTTTTAGACACAGCAGCTAGATGACTAGAAAGCTCTGTAGTTGTCTGCCTACGTCATCTCGGACTGATGACAATTAGTGAGCCTCTGTAGTTGTCACTCTTAACCCTTTAACGCGCAGTGTGCCCGCTCCTGGGAACACCAAACTCTGACGTTTTGACTATTGCCAGTCACGAAGAATAGATTTGATTAGTATAAAAATAGTTGCGGGTGACATAGCTCCACGAGAATCCTTTACTTTATAGCACGTCATTTCCCGTAAAAAAAAATGGTCACGATTATTTTTAACAGCACTGACATCTGCTGAAAAATGGAATGCGAGAACAGCTGGATAGATTGCCCAATGCTGAAAAAAGGGCAGCTGTTGCCATCGCTCGGCTTAGCTACCAGCAAGATGGCACGCGATGAACGTTTCGATCGTCCGCCATCTTGCTGGTAGTTAAGTCGAGCGATGGCAACGGCTGCCCTTTTTTCAGCATTGGGAAAGGGTTGCGCCTCAAAGGGTTAAGGGGGATGCTTTTCATGGTTTTCACATCTATTCTACAAAAAGGTTCTACACCAATAGTATTAAAAGACGACTTTCTTTTGCCAGTTCATCTATCTTTTCATTAAAGTCAACTTCGGATATAGTGAATGCATCTTATTAGTCCCGATTAACGTACTTAGGAAATGCACATAGCATTTTTCGGTTTTAGTGAACTTAAAAATTTCTGGACGGCAGAGGTGATTCCTATAAAAAGTGTCTCTTGTGTCAACTTTACCTCACAGCTGTTAACGATTTTCAAAATCCAGTAACTTTTATTTTCGGGAAAAATGTTTTTTTCTTTGTCAAAATACCTTATTTTAAAGGTGCTGGCACTACCAGAAAATACTGTCCAACTTAAAAAAAAAATGTTACCACTTATTAACCAACCCAAGAAACAATGTTTTTGCACTTGGCTCATATTGATTTTGAAAATTTGCAAGAATTGTGTTTTCGGGAAAAACCTATTTTGGCCCAAAATTTCGGATTTAAAAGATGCTGGCAACAACTGAAGATATTGACCAATTTCAAAAAAATTTTACACGGTTATTAGCCAACTCAAGAAACAACTTTTTTTTTCACTCGGATCTCATAGATTATAAAAATTTGCATAACTTTTGATTTCGGCAAGAGATGCCAATTTAGGCAAACATCATTACTAATTACATCCTTAAACCAAAGATACGGTGGCATTTTTTGCATAATACGGAAAAGACTTGTCAAAATGCTAAAATGAAACGAATGGGTTCCACTTTTTTGCAAAACTATTCCGAGAAAATCTTTCATTTTCAAAATTTAATTGAAATATATAGCCTGAAAGTCTGTAATTTTCAAGACCATTGCAAAAACAATAGAAGAAAAGTAGATCAGGCACTATATCCCAGAGAGAAAATTTTAATTATCCTTATAGCCTTTAATCTGAATAGAAATTTTTTTATCTATCACATATGCCAAAAAGTTTCATGGACGACTTATTTTGTAATAATTTTGTATGCCATCCAGAGGTCGTGTTGTTGATCACCAACATTGCAAATTACGAAAATGAAATTAGATTGCTGAATGAACTGCGAAAATTAAATGAAGACAAGGGCAACTTCTGCCACTCAGCCCAGAATTTTTTTTCTGCGTCCATCCATGGCGGTGTCCAATAAAGGTTGATATTCTCCTAGTTGCAGAAATTTTTGTACCAGTCTGCAATGCAGATTTTTAAATAAAAAACTAGTCTGCGAGTCAAAATGCTGGTGGCAGGTTACCCATAAAATGCATATTAAATCAGCATATTCATCTTATATGTTAAATATGCACCATTTGTACAATTTAGTGTATTCATTTTGCCTAAAATTTCAAGCTGTGTAGATTCTTCTTGTTCTGTAACATAATTTTGAGAACCAGTTTTAGAATTACCCCCACCTTTTTTTTAAATTTTCTGTGAAGTACTGGCCAACAAATCTCTTCTGCCAATTCACTTTTTTCAAACAGCATTTTAATGAATTTTATAAACACGTTTTATATTTTAATGCAACAAATTTTTGAAATTTGGTTGAAAAATAAAAACTCGCCCAAAAGATTAAGAAATATTTTCGCGAAACAATCATTAATTATCAAAAATATGTAGTAATTTTAACTGTTGATACAAAAGCTAGAATAATGACTTGCAATGAACGAAAATATGGTTATTCACAAAAAAGGATGGAGAAAGATTTGATATAAAATCACTGCGTGCAGTCAGCGGCGATATCGCTCGATATGAACTCGAAATAGTCTGCAGACCTCAAGAATCTGCAACAGGCGTCGCCACGTTGCACGGTTTCTGCTACCGGAGATATTCTATTTGATTTCTTACACTTCTTCATTAATTTTGATACTCTCTCCCTTTATTAGAAAGTATCACACTTCTCCATACTCCGGAACAAAAATAGAAACAAAAACAAACCTTACTATTGATTTAACTAGAATGGAATTGCCATCTCATTTGTCACATGAAAAATCACACCACTATTAAAAAAAATACCTTCAAATTCTGCTTGCTTCAAAATAACTTTTTTAATTTAAAATTTTTATTTTGACCAAAATATGTGATGCCACATTTACTGTTACTCTCTGCCCCTTTTCTTGTCACAAACTCAGTTAAGTCCTAATTACAAGTTCTTTATTTATTTCAAAGTTTACATTATTTTTTTACAGCACAATATTAGGGTGATCACAAACAACCAATCCCAAGCTGAGAATAGAACCCAGACGCAAAAGGGTGGCAGAACAGTGCGCTAGCCACTACACCACCCGGGTGGCTGGTGACCAGATTTTTGAAGAAAGAACTGCAGAGACAAATCTTGTAGTGCCCCAAATTCAGAAAAAATTTGGGACATTTTATAAATTTAAAGCTTACCCCAATTAATGATGCCTTAGCTAAATAAATATAAGCTAAGCATTCATGAAATGAAATGAGTGAAATATGATTGATTTTTTAAAAAAATTGGGAAAAAATAAATGTTATAACTGAAATTTTGTCCCGAATTCTTCAGATTACAATTTGGGATAACTTGAAAAATCCTGAAATTGAGAACATTGGTAATGGACGACCCCATAGTGTACATACACCATAATTATAACACAAGGTATTTTTCACTAAAATCTTAGTTTTTCAAAACTTAAGCAATGAAATTTTGGAATATCCAGGGTTCGAAAAAACCCAGGCGCCAGGTCGCACAAATGACAAAAAAATATCCCTTAGCAACTAGCTTTTTATAAAATCAATATTATTCAACATATATGAGGCTCCTAAAAATCTTTTCCTGGCACCTAATATTTTACAAATTTTTTCGACCCCTGGGAATATCAACATTAATTTTGAATATGAAATGTTTTGCAAATATAACTATCAAACTTTGGCATCAAGACAAACAATTTGCCTTTGTATTAAGTTCTTTTTTAATGCATGTCTACAAAATTTAAAATCTAATAAAGATGTGTGTTGTTTCTGTTACATTTTCAGTAAAAAACATGTATTATATTTTACCATGAAAATTTTGTCATTTATGTGAAATTATTTTGAATTAATTAATGAAATAATACTTTACAAAGCATACATGTTGAAGATCTATTTTCAAATATCAAAACAATAACAAATACTCAAGGTCTTAATCACATGCGCACACCCATTTAAAAAAAAAAAAAAAAAAAAAAAAAAAAAACTTAATAAAAAAAATAAATAGTCAACTCCCTCAAATCTGCAAAAGTTTTGCCAAAAGGTTCAGGGGCGGATCCAGAAATTACTCAAGGAGGGGCAATTTTGTACCTGAAACAGGGGGGTAGAATGTGCAAAATCATTTTATAATTAATTAGTATAATCAATTATACCAATTGATGTAATTAATTATTTTATTGATAAAATCTATATATGAGCAATGATTAAAAAGGACAGAGAGTAGTACCCGCAATACACGCCTTAGAAAAAGGCCGCATAATTTTTATTATACTTTCATTCTTTCATAATATATTTTAACAGTGATTATAACAGATTTTTGGACTTCGCCCAGGAGGGGGCGATCACCCCCACCGCCCTCACCTTGGATCCACGCCTGAAAAGGCTGTGCAGATTATAGGATTTTGCGGATTATAGGTAATTGTCTTTGTTTACATTTTTCTTTTGCAGATTTAGATTGAGTTGATGATCATCCATAAATAGACATTAAAATAAAAAGATGATATCTAATAAATTTTAAGATAAAAGTATTTTTTCAATAGTAACTCAAATTTTATCAATTTTTGAAACTAATAATTTAAACATACTCAAATAATACATATACGTACAGCAATAAAATACACATTCATTTAAAAAATGTAAAATACCATACTTAGTTAAGAACAGTTAAAAGCCATTAAAATCCGTTTAAAATATTAAAAACATAACACACCAAGTGTTTTGTCAAGCGCTTTCGGCTGCTCAGCTCACAGCCATCTTCAGAACTGGCAAGGTTGGCAAGTTTTTGACAATTGATCAGGGGCGGATCCAGAAATTACTCAAGGAGGAGGCGATTTTGTACCTGAAACAAGGGGGTAGAATGTGCAAAATCATTTTATAATAAATATAATTAATTGTACCAATTAATGTAATTAATTATATTATTAATAAAATCTATATATGAGCTCTGATTAAAAAGGACAGGGAGTAGTACCCGCCATACACCCCTAAGGAAAAGGCTACTTAATTTTCATTATACCTTCATAATATATTTTAACAGATTATAACAGAGTTTGGAACTTCGCCCAAAAGGGGGCAATTGCCCCCACCACCCTCCCCTTGGATCCACGCCTGCAATTGATGGTTTTGTCCGGTTTTTACTATCATGTCAAAAACCCCTTTTTGACATAGTTTTTGACAATAAGTGTCAAAAACCTAAAATTCTGTCCTAAAATAGTGTAAATCTATTTTTTGCAATAAAATTGCATATTACAAATTTCCTCATTTTTTTATTTTAGCACTTGAGTAAACTTTTGGACAATTTTAGTCAGAACAAACTACATACTTTGTTCAAAATTTCCAAGAGTAATTTTGGTTCAATAAGCTGCTTAAAATACAAAGGCTGCGTTCAGACTGCCACTTTTGAGTAACTCGAGTTACTCAGGAAAAACCCAAGCCGTTCACACGGCCCGATTTGAGCTTTTCGGGGAGATAAACAAAGCGTTCAGACTGCCAAGTTGAGTAGCTCGAGTTTTTCCCAACTCCCCAAGGATTTTCCTTGGGAAGTTGGGGAGATAGATCACGTGAGCTTTGTTTATTGTTATTGTTCGCTCCCATTGGCTCCACACGTTAGTAAATACCTGACGCCCCTTTTTTCCCTATTAAATACCCAAAACCGTTCACGAGGTCAATCTCCCCGAGTAAAACTCGAGCAGTTCGTGTTTTACTCGAGTTTTACCCGAAAGTGGCAGTCTCAACACGCCCAAAATAGTAATAATAAGCTACAACTGTAACTATGCAAATATATTAAAGATATATCAAAAAATAGCGTCATAAATTTACTGTGCTTGTTCTGAATAAATGCACACCCTGATTATTGCACAGGCATTTGGGCCCATGCCCTGGGTACACGTGCAGAAGCAGGCCAAAAAATTGAGTTTAGAGCTATGTATAGGGGCACAAAAATTGAACTAGCTAAATGTAGGGGCACAAAGTTTTAAAAGTGCCCTGGGCACAAAAATGTTATTGTCTGGCCCTGAATAAACAAATGTAACATAATAAAATGAAAAGTATTAGAAAATGTTGAGTGTATTGATAATAACCAATCATTATTTTGATTGCAAATTAAAATTAATTTACTTACTAGACAATATTCATATTGTAATATGATACAGAATAGTATTAGTAACAGATTATATCTACACAAAAAAACAAATATTTAGACTCATCAAAAATGTTTAGGCAACTTAATGATTAAGTAATTGAGTACGGACTTAGCTTTAGCAAAGCTCCCCTTAAAAAAAAAAAAATCATGGCATATAGGTATTCAACTAATTACTAATTTTCAAAAATTTCAAACAAGCTGATCTAAGGAATAAAAAATATATAAAAAGTACTTTCAAAAGCATATTTATATACTATTTTCAATATTTAATCTTAGCATGACAGATAATTTGAATGGTGGCATGTAATTTTAGTTTAATTACATTAATTATGAAATAAAATATATTAAGTTTAATTTAATTAATTTTGTAATTTGATATTGGAAATAAAATGTGACTAATGACTGGTAAAAATGACATGTAAAGTTTTCTGACAGTTTTCAACATGTTTTTGACGTCAAAAATCCAAGCCTAGAGGATCTTCTTCGCTCCAGCACACCACTCCAAGCTTCATCTATCTGTGCATGCTTCATGTTGTTGACGCTGCCCTCTTGCGTCAATATTTCTATTGCTTCACGTTTTAAACTATAGTTATGATTTATGATTATTGTAATTCGTTATTTTTTTTAACGTTATTGAAATCAATTTCTAATTTTCCTTTAAGACTAAGCGAGATAGGGCAGTACTATGTCTATTGAATTTAATATCGTTAATGTGTTCTTTGATTCTGTCTTTTTTTTTTCTTTTTGTTACACCTCTGTAGTGGCCGGAAAGGTTAGAATCTTTATAAATAAAATTAATTTTATATACACCTGCAGTTTCTAAGGGTTTCCCCCCCCCTTTATGCAAGCAGATTCTTTTTAAAATGTTACTATTTGGTTTGATAGGGATTCTAATATTCTTTTTGCAGGCAAGGTTAGCGATTTTTTCGGCAATTCCGCAACAGTAAGGAATGGGATAGGTGAAAGTTAGTTAGTTTTGTTTTTGGGGCGTTGTTGATGAAGTTTATTTTTTCTGTCGTTCTATAACTAATTTGTCTACGATATTATTAGGGTAATAAGCATTTTCATTGTTTTTTTATGAATTGATATTCTTCTTTTGTTGGAACAAGTATCGAGAGCTCTGTTAATATAAGAACGGATTATAGAAATTTTATAATTATAGGAGGTTTTTGATGAGAATTTGACTATTTCATTATTATTGGTTGGTTTCTATATTGTAAGGAGTGGTTCTTATTATTTTAACGTCTAGAAAATTTAAGATGTTGTGCTGCTCTATTTCCATGGTAAATTGTATATTTTTATCAATATGGTTTATTTCCTGAAGGATATTATCAAGGTTATTGTTTTCCACTTTTGCAAAAATATCATCGTATTTAAACCAGTATTTTATATGGGGGTGGAATTTCTTTTTAATTAATATTTCAAGACATCTCATTTTCCAGTCTGCTACTACTCCAGATATCGGGAAGTCCATGGGGGTACTCCCTTTTTCTGGCTATAAAATTTACTATTGAATTGAAAGTAGGAGTTATTGAGAATTAAAGCAAGAGCAATTTTAAGTGTTAAAGCTATATTGAAGTGGTTATCTATTTCTTTACTGATGGTATTAAACATTTCAAAGGTTCTATTGAGGGATATAAATTAATTACTTCAAAACTAACCATTTAATCAGCATCTGAAAAAGATCGATGTTCTTTCTATTAAATAATGTAAAATATAATGTGAATGTTTGTTCAGAATAAAATGTAAGTGGTCTGCGGTTTACATTTATTTCTCGGGCCGTCGTGATCAGTTGTATCCGGCCTCGTTCGATATCATGTTGTTGTTCGTAGAACGACCGAGGGTAGGGTTAGGATTTCATTCAATGTTTGGGGGAAAATATGCTAATTTCCTTAAGTATTTAATACATTTACAACATTGAAATAATGAAACAAGTCACTTACCTCATTACAATCCGATTATACACTTTTGGAACGTCTCGAATAATGAAATCCAAATAATTTTGTCTTTCACGTCTCAATCGCGCGCGCTTTGATGACTCGCACTAGACTCGATTAACAAGTCATAGTCGCTTCGCTTCGATTCGATTGTGGGCATGTTCGGTCGGAGTAGGATGGGAAATTTCCGGTCCTACGTCACATTTGGGTACGACGTCATAGATTAGCGAGACTCTACCGTAATTTAAAGGTGCAGTCGCGATTTCAAATAAGAAAAGGGCTTCTTCATATTCAAAATGTAGATTTACGAGGGTTTCTCCTTCATATACGAAAACGAGATTTCCCCTTAAAAATGAGCGGTAAATTCTCGTAAATTTATTTTTATTTTTTACAGTGTGACAGCCACGCCGGGATCGAAACCCGACCGCCGGGAGTGGGGTCGGCATATCCGTAGACATTAATGTATTGAAATTCTTTTGAGTGGTCCAGTAAATAAACTCTACGATAGATTGGAACCAAAAGTCGAGGTGCAGAACTAGATGTCACAAAAATCTTATATATGAAATTTCAACATTCTACTACTAATAGTTTTTGAGATATAAGAGTTAAATACATACACACGTACACCAAATCGGTATAATTTTTGGGAGAGGCACGTGACCGTGGTTGGATGATTACCTAACTTGGTAGGACGGTATTGTTCTTGAAACGGATGAATGTCCCTAAAACTTTCTTTGACCGTAATGCGTTGGAAATCTTTTGAGTGTTCCTGTAGCAGAACTATAAATGATAAAGCCACCATTTTCGATGGAGAAATTCATTTTGTAACTCTTAACAACATATATCACTTGTGAGTCGTTTGAAATAGTTTAATACCTCTAAAATATGATTTAATGAATTTCTGTCCATAGAGCGTAATGTATTTAGAATCTTTTCGGCGGTACTGTAGATAAACTATCCAGTCGATCGGGACCAAAAGGGAAGGTGTGACACTAGATGTTACAACAATCCTAAATATAAAGTTTCAAGATTCTATGACCAATAGTTTTTGAGATATGCGAGTTACATACATATGTACATACGTACGTACGTGACGAGAAACTGGTCAAAATAGACTCGCGGTCGGTCAAAATGGGTTGTATATGCATTTATATGAACGTGCATGCTAGCGCAGAGAGAGCGTGAGATGCATCGCAAAAATTCTTAAAAGTAAATTTAGCGGTAGTCAAAACGGTATGTTCATCAATTTGACCTTTGACCTCGAGTAAATTTTTTTACAGGTATAGGATAGATGAGGATTTTAGATTTCATTTATGATGGTGTTTTGAACAATCCTACCAACTTTGAGCTGGGTGTGTATTTTTGTACCTTCACTCCTATTTTTTGGTCTAATTTGACTGGACTACATCCCCCTCTCCGTATTCTTTTTTTTTAAAGGAGACGTTTTTTTTGTATAAATATTAATGATATTTTTATTTTTTCATTTTACGACGGTGTGTATGTGCAAACGAGAAAGGACTTTTTATAGACCGCCCAAATAGATTTCCGTACAATCTTTTTGTCAACATTAAAAAATATAAACCTATCTTTAGAAATATAATACATATATGAAGAACCTCACTAAAGCAAGGACAAACCAGGCAGCTGCTTTTTCCCTGCTATTTTACTTTGCATTTTTAACATAAAAGTAACTCTAAATTCTGTAAGTGCATATCTAGCGTGAAGTTAGTTCCATGGCTCGCATCAACTTCCGTATAAATCAATATTTTTCAATCTATGGATCGTGTCGTCATTCATGGATTCTCATAGTAGCACTTTTAAGGCAATTTCTTGCTTTTGAAAGAAGAGGGGAATGGCTATATCAGTCTTTGAAATATTTTAAAACCGAAGTAATACAAGAAAGTTCACTATGTTATAAAGATGCTTATTACACCCAGTGGCGGATATACAGGCTGTGTGACGGCGATCTATAATATATATACCCTTTTTAAACTTATTCGAATGTACCATTTAGACACAAGTACATTTTAATTGATTTGCATTCGTAGGCCGAAATACATAAGAATTACTTTTGCAATCCTCTGAACAAATTATTAGCACTACACACACCAAAATCTATGCAGGTCATGCGACCGTGACCTATAACATACAAGCTCAATTTGAGCACAACCGACTGCGCCGTTTAGACACTAGTGTTAAGACAATGAGTATGCTCGATAGCCAAAGTGACAAGGTACCGCGTTCGGACATACTGCGCGGCTGTCGATCTAACGGTCTACAGTTTCGGACGGTTTTCTGCAGATGCAATAGCACACTTTCAAGCATTTCTATCCATAGACCATAATGTAAGCGAATTCTTTTTTACAGCTCTTAACAACTTTTTTGCGCCCCGAATTTTGAGTCAGAAGACATCTGGGTTGACAGATTTTTGTGATGTCGTGTGAGTTACATAATCCACGTGAATCAAAGTCAAGTCACTGTCAGTCAAAATGTTCCTGTAGAACTGGCGAAAATCGCATTTTTTATCTGAATGTTCCTTTTAATTACTATTTAGCCTTACTTGCCTGGCCGTAGCAACAAACTGCTAAAATGTAAGATGTAGTTGTTTGTTCAAAGTAAATACAGGACTATTTCAAGCTTGAAGTTTTCCTAGTTGGCTGTATTATTTTTTTAAATAAAAGTTAAAATCTGAAACACTTAAAAACACAGTGCGTATTTACAATCTGAATCAAAGATTTTAAGTACGCATTTGAGTGCTATATATTAAAAACATATCATAGTCCATGCTTCTTCCCTAGTTTTCTTCCTTATTTCATTAAGTTGAAAAGTGTATCATTATTGATTGTGCTGTATTTTTTTTTCTTGCTCCATAAAACACATCTTTGGATTCTAAATCTATCCTTAAATCACCTACTAAAACGGTTTTACAATACATACTGTTTTACAAGCATATTCCAACTATACTTCAGCATTTTAAATACTGTTTGGAAGGTGCATCATAATCCATGAGTGTGCCGTGTTTGTCTTTCTTGTTCACAAACCCTTCTTCAAAATTGAAATCTATATTAAAATTGCCTACCAAAACTGTTTAAGAATCTTTCTCAGGCATATTCTAACTATACTTCACCTTTATAAATACCATTTGGAAAGTGTATCGTAATCTATGAGAGTACCATATTTGTCTTAATGTTCCATAAAAACACATCTTCGGAATTGAGATCTATATTAAAATCGCCTTCTAAAACTGTTTTACAAATCCTCGCCAGGCATACTCTAACTATACTTTTCCTTTGTAATAATCTGTCGCGTTTGCCAGTTTCTAGCCAAATTTGGAAGATATCACAGAGCTTGGTTTGGTTTTGAAGAGGTATTTTTGACATCAAACTTGGCGATCAATTATCAAAAATTGCAAACCTTGTGCGACTTTCAACATTTTTTCTCCCCTTCCCCTTCACTTTATCTGGCAATCACATCTGAAAAGTGCCTCGCCGTGACAAGGCATGTAGGCAAAGACAAATTATGTCGACGCTGAAAAACATGCTTGATTTTAATAGTACTGTAGTTCTAACAACGTGTGAGAGTGAGGATTCGAAGCATAAAGAAACTAGTCCTTGTACTAAATAGTGAATGTCTGTCTTCCAACATTACACATTACTGTTAACATTTAAATGGAAAATAGCGTCGTGTAATACTTATATGTACTGAATGAGCATAAATAAAATTATTTTGACTCTCAACTTTCTCACTTTTGTTCATTGAAGCTTTACTCGCGGATCCAGAACTGTCACTAGCAAATTATTGCCCTGTTGTGGTTAACGTGAATCATAGTACACATGATTAAGCACGCAAGAGGTACTCAAACGTGAGACACTCATATTTCTAATGAACAAGCTGTATCATTTTCGAGCATTTCACATTACCAATTCCCTCCCCCCTCTTCCGAAAAAAAAGTAACGAGAATTATCGGCTCATGTCGGCAATTATAAAAGAACGATATCACTTTTGGTATTAAACAGGTAAACCAGTATGTCTCTTAAAATGTTGTCGAAATTCTCTTCAGATTCCCAACCTTTTCAAAACCTTGACCAGAAATGTAGAGGGTAATTTATTCGGGGTAAAAATATGCATTAGTGTCGGGAATAAATAAATGTAATTTCTGCAAGACATAAAAATCTAAAAGCTCATGGTAACTGATCTAAAAATTTCGGCGTCGAGGGTGATACATACCCCTTGCTACGCCTCTAATTTCGACTTCCTTAATTTCATTTTATTAATAGACCAACAAATTTATTTTTTCATTTACAAAAGAAAACAAGAAACAGTTAAAACACAAAAAAATAATCTTCACCCTTCAAAACGTCCCTGAAACCTCGGCCCTTTTAAAACTTTCATTGACACCCTTTGGAATCTCGGCTTAAACGTTTAAATAACCCAGATAATAAAAAACGATTTCTCTTCAATATCCAAAACTCCAGAGTCAGACTGACAACCGCGGGATAAGCCAAAACGCTGAGACTTACCAAAGCAGTTTTTACAATCGTAAAAAGGTGGCATGTCCCAGCTGACTGTGCCCCAGAGATGTTTAAATTTTTTATTTAAAAAGTAAGCAGAAATAGAAGAAGAAAACTGTTAAAAGTGCGAAAAGTTATTTTCGATCCCCAATACGTCCCTGGAATAATATAGACCCATTAAAAACTTAATTGACTCCTTTTGGAATCTCGGCTTTAGAAGTTCAAGTAATCTAGCTCATGCACCCGCTATTAGAAAAAAAGGTTTTTCTACACGATCATCTACACAGGGCCCTTGCTAAAGGGGGAGGTGGGCGTAGGGGAGAGTCTACCCCCTAATACTCGCAACATTCTGTTAAACTTGGCAAAATTAGACTCCTAATTGGCAAACTTGGTAAAAAATAAAATAAAATAAAATAACGAAAACCGTAATTCATTTCTGATACGCTTGACAAAATTACACAAACCCAGTTGGCAAAATTAAAAGTTGGTAATGTAGTTGATAAAAAAATAAATAAGTTGGTAAAAACCGCTATTTGACTTGGCAGTTTATCGACATATCTCCCCTCCTTAAAATAAAGTCTGAGCAATGGCTTTGTATGTACCCCTTTATATACCCTTATATTATTCAATATACCCCTATCATACTGTCTGACTCGCGACTCCTGGACATGGGTGTCGGCACAAAATTTTCCGATGCGGGGGTGGGGGAGGACAAAGATTGTTTCAACATATGGTTATCGTATTGGAAAAAAGCTAAAAAGCAAAGAAAAAAACGGCATATAATAATCTAGGGGGGAGGCAAATGATCCCCTTGGCCTATGCTTCCGAAGCCCTTGCTCCTGAACAGCCCCTATGTCCGTGTGTGTGCTACATACCAAACATAAGTCCGGGTGGCTCTCACGCAACACTTATCTTACACCCTCCTCTCAGTCCGAAAAGCCGCTGATTCGGATCAGAAATCTTTTAAGTTATTTGAACCGTTAGATCTTATACCGTATTTAAATATATTGACACCAATATGTTATAATTTGTAACGAAATGTTCCAATATTATTGCATACAGTTATGTAGCTATAACGGTATGAAAATATCGTTCTGTTCCTTTAACGTTATGGTCTCATACCGTATTTAAAATGTTATTCAGCGAAATGCTATATTCTATAACTAATTGATACTGTATCGTTATTAAATAGTTATGTGAGTTTAACGTTATAATCTAAGGGTTAGCATGAGTAACCGAATGCATTCTGTTACTTTATGTTCAGTTTCTGAGTATAACACAAAACAGAATAACGTTATAATAAGTATACCATTGAATAACGTTATTCTGAATAACGTTATTGCAATAACGTATTCATTTGCGTTCTGTAGATTTGTTACGGTACGATAACAAAATACAAAATGTAACGTAACTAATACATAACGAAAATCAAGCAGTTATTTGTACATATAAAAATTGTATAACGAATTATTTTGTTACAAGGCCGAATAACGTTACGATTTTGTTACGTTAAGTTACGGATCCCTAGTTAAAAGAACTCTATGTTGATGACCTGCTCTCTGGGACAGAGAACATTTCCAGAGCTTTATGTTTGAGTAAGGACATGATCTTCATATTCAACGAAGCAAGCATGAAATTATAGTCTAAGAGCCAGCGACCGCCAGACCTTCGTCATAGTATAAAAGCTGAAACTTTCTCTGCGCATATTCCCCAATAGAGGTAGGAACAATCAGCCACTATAAAGTTTCGATGACCGTGGCTTTGGCAGGTAACAGGTGGCAAAGGTATATAAAATTGCAGAATATTTTCGTCATTTCATAAAGCTTAATTTTTTTATATGTTCTTCTTCGCAGTGCTAGAAATCATATTATCCCTTGCCAGACACTTTTCCATCGTGGCAAACCCCCGCCAGACCATGGGCGTAACTTGGGCTTCGGAAATGGGGGGGGGGGGGAAAGTCATTTTAAATGAAAGTCTATGTATGCGTGCCCTATAAATTCGGTCTTTGAGACTCGTCAGGGGAGACCCCCCTGAACCCCCCTTAGTTTTTAGTTTCATTATTGCCGTATTAAAACGATATTAATCGACATGACATTTTATCTTTCACCCCCTTTTCTTTTTCTTTTATTCTTCCTTTACATTTATTTCATCGACTGGAAGTAGGAGTGTTTCCTGATCTTTCCTTGCAATTGGAAACGTGTGTCGATGATAACTGAAGTAACTTATATAATTTTTAGTATCCATCTTAACACTCCAAACATTTTGCTTTTCGTTATTTGATATCGTTGAGAGAGCTTTAGGTGAATAAGGTTGCTGTATTTCGCCTGGTAACCCTATTGGCGAGTCATCCAGAGTGGATAAGAATCCCAAGCTGTTAGGCTTATGTTAAAAATTATTTTTTCCACTTTCACGTTCGCTATCCCAGTGCCTGATGCGTTTACACCTTTTACAAGTTATTGTTAATGCATCCTTAATTTTATGAATCGGCTGGCCCGAGTATTTTCCAAAATTTTTTATTTTTAGACGCAGGTTTTCTAGGAGCATCCACGAAAGTACCTGAGTCTTCCGCTTGTCTATCATCGTTACGCCTGGCATTTGATTCTAAGCATTTCTGGCTTCGCAAGCTCATCTCTTATTCCATAGCACATCGGAAATTGTCGAAAGTAGAAGGGAGGCTATATAATAGCATTACAGTCAGCAAAACGTCGTCTATTTCAATATCCATTTCTGAAAGTCTGTCCACTATGTCGAAGAATTTTCTCAAATGGTCGTGAATTCCTTTAGACAAATCGGGTATCTTATATTGAATTAAAGATTTCATTAATGCAGCTTTACGAGCAGGTTCTTTTACTGATAGATTTCTCCAAATTTTTTCGAGACATCTGATGAAGTGTCACAATTTTTTATTTGTTTGAGTTCAGATGGCGATATACATAGATTTATATCTGCTTTTGCTTTTTCGTCCATTTGGAATTTGG
Source organism: Cheiracanthium punctorium (assembly GCA_038373885.1). Lineage (NCBI taxonomy): Eukaryota > Metazoa > Arthropoda > Arachnida > Araneae > Cheiracanthiidae > Cheiracanthium > Cheiracanthium punctorium. The sequence goes on along the minus strand of JAWZYV010014498.1, from coordinate 28,226 downwards.
ACCCACGTATCGAACTCTTCTTGCGATTTTTCGTCATTTACCAAAACTTCAGGTTTAGGCTTTGAACCTGATGCATAAACCCAGGCATCATTCTTTATTAAAAGCGATTTCATTTGCATTTTCCATGTTTCGTAATTATCTTTATTCAGCGTTTCAATTCGCCAAGTTCCAGTCGCCATTTTGAGAATGAATGATGAAGCCTTTAAACGAACGTTAAAATCAGCAAATAAATAAATTAATCCATCTGGTGTCAATAACCTTTTAGAAATGTTAGCAGAGTTATGGCACAAACATAGTAAACGTGGGACTTTAACATAACATTATATTAGAACGGAAGAAACAGGCACATCACATAACAAGGTGACTTCAAGAAGAAAAGTATATATTTGTTTGTGTTTTGGGGATTACGCAGGATTAGCTACGCGTGGGCTCTAGGCCGATGGGTGAGGTGCCCTCCGAGGGGGTCTTTCTAAGGGGTCTTAACCCGTATTTACGCTAAGTGAAAAAAGTATAGAAGAAGTAAAAAGAATGCGTGCGCGACCACAGTTACTGTTAAGTAGATAAATGTTTATTGAGGGATACATAATTCAGGAGGATAAGACATTGCACAATAAAAAAATAAACAATTTAATACTCAACAATTTATTCTTACTTTTATGTCGCGTTTTTGGGACACATTTTTGAGAAACATTTTTCGCACAATTTTCAATTATAGATAAAATGACATAGTCATTAATAAATCATAAAATATTTCTATAACAATAGAAAAAATACTGTACTAAGACGGATGAAATTTGAGAACAGTTATTTTTAACTCTTGAAAACAAAAAGTAAATAGTGCAATACGTATAATTAATAAAATAGATAAAAGGGCTTACTTTTTTCCCCTTTTATCAAACCAACTCCACAGCCACTGGTATCACTGGGGACCGAATCAGCTTTTAGCGGTAGAGTCTGTGTGCACTTCCAAAACAAAATTCACTGGAAGGATTGGAAATTGCAAATCTATACGTTCACTACAAAAAAAAAAAAAAAAACTCTACAGCCACTGGACATTAGCAGGGCTTGACTCTCGAAACATTTGACGGTCAAAAACTGAAGCGGCCGACTTTGATTTTCAAAGGGTCGTTCCAATAAGTAAGAAGAGGCATCATTTTTAATTTAAACAAAACTACATTTTCCCCCTCAAAGCGCAACTATAATGGATTTTTCTCCTTAACGAATTCATGACAAAAAAAAACCAAATGATCAGTACATTGTAGTATTTTCTCCAGACTAATACTTTATTTAACATTTACCGATTTGATACGAAAATTACGAAAACTACTTACCTGTACTCATACACAAAACAAGTTAATATTTCACTGCAAGATACAGATATTCGGCTGGTAAAATTCATTTAACTTAATCAAACTTGACACACAGACATCATTTATTTAGCTTAGCTCTTTGGAATCCATTCTTTGCAGCTCATTCAATAATCCCTCCAATCCTCTTGGACATCTCCCGTGTTCTTCGTCGGATATTTCCCCCCCAACCAGGTAGCGAAAGATTAACAGACTTGAAATATAAAACATCATGTTACATAAAAAAATTTTTTTAAAGCTCCCTTCTCTCACAAAGTCAATAAGCTTGTGGGAAAAACTGGCCCTGATTTTTGTGACTGATTTTTGAGTTAACGGGAGATAAAAGGGCCGCGTTCGGCATTTAAATCACTCCAATTTTTCACAGAATCTTAATGGTCATTTAGTGATGACATGTTCTTAAGTTTTGTTTGTAGGTCCAGAAAACAATCATTTTATGCCTTGTTAAAAAGCCGCTTTTCTTGCGAGGTTTGAAATACATTACAAAAACTGATTGCTCAGCACATTTTCTATTTTCTGTAACCTCTCTTCCCGCGGCACATTCTTTAATGTTAGCGACCTGTTAAATTTACAGCATTCTGAGCTCAATGTTGGTGTTTTTCCTTGACTCGGACAGAAAATTTTAAATTTCAGTACGTTATATTTATTTATTTATTTTTATTTTATCTTTTATTTTTATTTATTTTTTTAGGGGGGGGGGGGATGGTATTGCAAATATTTTTAGAAAAGTAATGTGGAAAAAGATATATAATAATTTGAGGAGCTGGAACGACTTTTAGCGTGATTTCATTAACCAAAAGCTCGACATAAGCGGGAGACAGGAATCGATACAAACAAAAATTGGGTCCGTTTTGTGGCCCTTTCACAAAATTACAATCGATTTAAACGGAACCTCTTCGCAAAAATACAGTCGATTGAAACTGCTTTCATTATCATTTTACCCTACATTTTAATGTGTTTCATCAATTAACAAAAACAAGTGACTTATTAAAATTTGGTTTGAAAATTCACAAAAATAAGTGCTGAAATGCACAAAATTAAGCATTGAAATTCACAAAAATATGCAGTTTTTACAAAAATGGGACACTGGAAAATATTCCTGGATCGACCCCCCCGATAAATTATGAAAGGTTTAGAGTTGAAGACGTTTTCACGAAAAAAAAGGGGGGTATATAAATTAGGTGAATGTACATATACTAGAAAGCTAATATTCTGAGATATTATCTTAGCTAGACTTTTAAAAGAATTTTTTGAAGTGCTAGAAAATAGATTTATATGCACATTAGCAGATCGTTATAAACAATAGCTGTGACGGTTCCCCTTCTATGTGGAACGTTGCTTCTCCGTATTGCTCGGGAGCAACGCTGTTAGAAGGAAGTAATGAGGTGATTTGTTGCTGTATATTTCTAATGCATGAAAATCTAAAAGGGTTAAAGGTATCCAAATACTGACTAAGATAGTACTGCCACTAGAGTTTACGTCTCTCACGACGAACCAACCCTCCCATGGAACTATAACTTATTTTGGAGCCCCCTACCAAGTCTGGGACACGTGGCCCAAGTTGCACCTGGCAGCAGATATAAATCATAAAATCGCAGACCGTTTTTTGTTCTCTTAAACTGCGTCGCATGTGAATTTGCAATTAGTCGTCTGTCAAGTCGAGTAAGTTGTGCACGATCATAAAAGTGTATTGTCTCTCTGCTACTGACCTTCAAACACCAAAATTAGGTTCACTAAAATATAAATGAGAAACTGGCCCCAACCTGTGACAGGGCAGCAACTAAGGGGGGGGGGGGGAGTAAGCGGAGACATTCTAAAAGGAATGCCAAAATCAGTTATAGTTTCTTGGGATGGGGCGCGGCTCAATGCGAGGGGGCACTCGACCATGGGCGCCCATAAGGGGGGGGCAAGGTAGGGCACTTGCCACCCCTAAAATTTTAGGTTAGTATCTCATGATGTTAACAAATGGCAAAAACAGAACTAAATTTGTTCCCCCTCAGGAAAATTATAATGGACGCCCATGCACACGACACTAATTATGGTTTGCCCCGGGTGACATAAACTCTAAATGTGGCATTGACTACGACGCTGATGCCGACACGTAAATTAAAGAAGTGCCTGCCCTCCGTTATCTGATATCATCTTTCTGTACCGTGTTTACCATCCAGAAATCTGTGCCTCCTTATTTATTTTTTTTTTCTTCACACGTCCACTGTTATTTTGAAAATCCGATGGAAATCGACGGAGTTTCACTGCCTTCATTGCACCCAAAACAGTCCCCACGAGAAGTGTGTGCAACTGGTGAATTATTTCCCCCTTTTCTCCGTGCCGAATATTTTTGTTTTTATGCGTACAACTTGTTGACCGAAACTCCTCCTGCCTGCATTGAACTTGTGAGAGAAGATATTTTTTTTCTGTGTGTTTTGTTTATTGTTGAAGAATGACGATTTCAACTTGTGGATATTGATTAAGTGAAGTACGTATATTTTCAGAATTGAAGTGAACATTAGAGTAATATATTTAAATGGTTATTAATTGTGTGTGTTATTTTAAAGTGCTATTTTAATGTTGATAAAAAAAAGAAAAGAAAAAAAAAGAAAAGAAAAAAAAAGAAAGAAAAGAAAAAAAATTGTATTGATATATCTGCGCTTCTTTTGATTAATATAGTATTTTCATTAAGGTAAGTTTACAATTGAATTGTGTTTTTAAATATTTTATTTCAATTGAAGTTTTATACTGGTCTTACTTTTATTAAATTAATGCTTAAATTACTACTACATTACCTATATTTCCTGAAGATTTGAAATTTGAATTTTTGTTATTTGCATACTATGACGTAGTTTAGATTCATTCGATTATTTACCTGAAATAACTTACCGATTGGGACTCTCAACTTGACACAAATTCTAATTTACTTGAGATTATGTCATTTTATTCACTGAAAAGTCACTTGAAAATTTATGACAAATTCATGCACCCGGGTACGATAACTTAAATGAAAACAACAAATACTTATTGTGTCAATGTAAATAAAAAAAATTCTTGCATTATATTAGGTTTGCTTAAATGTAGATTTTTTATTTTGAATATTTACTGTGTAAAATTTTTGTTTGCCAAAATGATCGTATATTATTTCCTTTATTGAATAATGATGCCAACCATTTTTTTTTTCATGTAATAAAATTTAAATTTGCCTAGACGGTTAACTAGTAATAAAACCTCTGAGGAGAGTATTCGCCCTCAGATTGTTAAAAAGTACTAGTAATAACCAAATAAGAAAGCACAACAAGACATTGCTAGAAATAAAAAAAATGTCAGGTCACATAAATGCAGTACCTCATGCAGGCTATCATTTATTGTATTACCTTGAAAATTTCTTCTAGCAAGCGTTCCTGTTAATACTGCTGTTTCACAGCTATGGTTTTCGAAATTTTCTACACACTACGCACTTTTTTACATTGCCTTTACATTAAATAAATTTACTCCATTTTGCCAACTGTATTTTGCCAACTACTTTGCCAAGATATTTTCATTCCATTCACTTTATGCCATGCAAGCCAAAGCCATAAGTATTTGCCAAAGAAAATGAATGTCAGCCATGTTTATTCCATTTTGTTTAATTATATTACTATATTGTTGTACAGTATTATTGTATCCCACCTAGGTTGTAAATATTACTTGTGATAATTTGAAAAAAATTGTGCGCACTCATTGTTTTATTTTTATTGTAAGATTTTCGTACTATTGCATCATTATGTTTTGTCAAATTTTAGAAACTGCATCCTGCCTCTCAAGTATTGAACAACATAACTCCAGAATTCTAGCCAGAAAAATTTAAGATGTCTAAACTTGAAAATTAGATTAGTTCGCAGTTTTAAGATTACGTTGCAAGGACGTCTGACTCGCAAGTGAGAGACTGGCCACCTCAATGATATTGCTCGTCAGACTTCTTTTGCCGGGGGAGATATTGTAATGTATAAAAAGGTAATTTGGGTTTTACTAGTTTGGGTATTGTTCAAGCGGGTACTTTCACTGTAAGTTTTACTTTCCTGTCATACTTGCCACGCGCGCTCTGGAGCTATGTTTTATTTATTTTGTTATTTGCCAGACATCAGGCCGTGGATTCTGAGTTCTTTAGATGTACACGTGTCCTAACGCCCTTGTAGGCCCGGATGCGGGTCATGTTGGTAAATGTGTGTGGTTCGATCAGAGATAAGAGAGAGGAGGAGTTGTGTCTTCGCAGACCACGTGGTGTGGTAAGCGTAAATACTCCCGCACATCGAAAATCGGGGGACTTCTGCCACTAGAACTGCTTAATGAGTCCACGCTGATTCTTGTACCCGTCTCCCCTCCCCTCTTCTCATTCTAAATTGTAACTTAAATGTAATGTTCAATAAACCATATTACCTGCCTTAACTCTGAAACTTTACTTGAAATATCTGACGTCTCATATATATATATATATATATATATATATATATATATATATATATATTACCCAAATATCAAGTTATATATTCAAGGAACATTCTATATGTGTGAGAAACAATATGTTCACAGAATATTTAAGATCTTTATCAAATTATGAAAAAGATGGAAATGCATTATCACTACGACTTGCACACACATTGAAAAATGATATTACGCGTGACATCCTTAATGCATTTGAACTCTGAAAATATTTCGTCGAAAAATATCCGAGTATGTACGAAAATTCTAACAGTTTTGTCGATTTTTTATTTAAACTACTAGACATAAATCATCCAATTTTCGAGGTAAATTCCAAAATGGATGTGACTAATAATATAATAGATGAATCCACAGAGAAAAAATTCAAATTTTTCCAATTGGAAATTAAACAAATCTTTGACGACCTTAAAAGGGATTTGCAACAACATGTCAGTTATATTACGAATTCTGTACAAAATACTACAACATCAGAGGTTATGAAAATTCGACAAGAAAATAACAATATGGAAGCTAACCTAGTAACAGGATTAAAAAATATGGATGATAAATTGGCACAATTTTTAAATACTTTACAAACACCACCAATGTTATCCACTGGTGGACCCTTTCAAAATGAAGCGGAAAGTGCGGCGATTAATATAACTCCTGATATGTTACAACAGGATCATGTGAAAAAGGTATCAGATTATCAGAATGAAGTTTCAACATTGGGTACCCAAATAATAGAATTGAACAAAGAAAAGAACGAATTGGAATCCAAAATAGAAGAATTAACCCAAAGGAACAAAGAATTCGAATCCGAAATAAAAAAATTAACCGAAGTGAACGACAAATCGAAATCCAAAATAGAAGAATTAACCAAAGTGAACGACGAATCGAAATCCAAAATAGAAGAATTAACCAAAGTGAACGACAAATCGAAATCCAAAATAGAACAATTAACCAAAGTGAACGACAAATCGAAATCCAAAATAGAAGAATTAACCAAAGTGAACGACAAATCGAAATCCAAAATAGAAGAATTAACTGAAGAAAATAACAAATTAAACTTAAGAACAAATGAACTAAATGAACAATATCATAAATGTAAACAGAGCTTATCAGATTTAGAGAAAGAGTACAATTCCTCAATAAAATCTGTTGATGACTTGAAGAAATATACTGAACAAATTGGTATTTCGAATTTAATGCAGGAAGACTTATTAAAATTACTACCGCCGTTCATAGATAAGTTGATTGGAGAGAACAATGGTATAAAATCTGTATTTAATTCTTTAGTAAATGTGCAGAACGATGAATGGGTTAATAACGTACGTGTTTATACAAATACAATGAGCCATTTCGTTCAATCTCTTCGGGAAAAAATCGATCCTGCTATATCCGATATTTCCATGTTGAGTAAAAATGTGTTCGAAACTATAGATAAGTTCCGCAATGGAATAAATGAGTTAAGTAAAAGTTTGAAAATAGGAGAAACTTCCGTAGAAAATTTTACAGATCCAATAATAAGCAAAATGAAAGAGTATGAAACTCAAATAAATTTTATAACCAGCAATTCCGATACAACAAAAAATGAATTATTGGAACAAATTACAATACTAAATCAAGAGTTTGAAAAAGTAACGAAATCGATTGATGACTTACCATTTCCGGTGAATTTTAACAAAGATTCGTCGTGGGTCGAGAAAGTAGAAAAAAGTCTCAAATACGTGAAGGACGAATATATTTATAAATACGCAAAAGAAATCGAAAAATTAAGTACATACATTCTACATTTGGACCCAAACAAAGTTGAATTTGCCGATTCTGTCATTTCTCTAATATTGGAACATTCAACCGATGATTTACAAACATATAAAACATACATCATGCAGTTAAGAGAATTGGACCAAGATATTATAGGAACAGATCATGAGTGGTTCTACTCGTTCTTATCAAAATACAGGGATTTGATAAATTGGAAAAATAAAGTTCTTGAGCAATTACAGATACTTGATAGATTTTTTAACGATATTAATTACGCTAATTTTGGGGAACGGGTACAACTTTACATAAATCCCATCCACGATATGATGGTTAGGTACGAATTGGAAAGTAATGCATCCTTTATCGAACTCGTTCAACCTATACATGTGAATGCAAATCAACAACACGAAGAGTTATCTAATAAATTCAAGAGTATTTGTTCTAATGTGATTCTAGAACTATTTAAACGACAGACATTGCGACCAGCAACTGAAGAAATTGGGAACTGTAACATTTGCAAAGAAAATATTATGATTGGTAATAAACCTTATCGAGTTGAAGAATGTCCACATACTCAGTATCACGAGCAATGTTTCGAAAAAATGATATTAACATTGAACTTAAATTGTCCTGAATGTCGAAGATTTTTGATTCCCGATCTGAACTACATTGGTACGATAAAAAGTACACAAGACGACAGTACACAATACAATCATGAAGACATTGATAATCATGAAATAGATTCCAGAGCAAATCTAAAACGCAAAAATCGATTAAGTGACGATGACGACGACGACGACGACGAGACTAGTGAAAGAAGGAAGAGGAAAAATAAATTAGAGGAAGAAGTACACGGATCACAAGATGATGCTTTAACATTAAATGAATGCAAATCAAAACTATCCGATGCAAGGAAAAGGATTGGACAAATTTATAACAAACTTAAGATTGAAAAAGAGAAACATAACAGAACAATTCTGGACCATCAGACTAATAAGGCAAAAGATAACCAATATCTTAATGAGTGCGTAATTGAAATGAACAAAAAGGATGATGAAATAAGTAACCTAAAGCGTAAAATGGAAGAACTAAACGATAAGTATACCGCATTAATGGAAGAAAATCCTAATGAAACATTGGATAACGAAAAATTGATTATAATAATATATCTGATTTTTCAAAGCCATTTTATCCTTTTGGCTTCGTACTACAGTGAAAAGGACAGTGATATAGATATTCCTGTTGAAATCACACCAGAATCTTCGCTAAAAAATATTTTAAAGCTTGACAAAAAATTGAAAAGGACAAAAAATACTGAAATTTATCCAACAATATTATTTGCTTTTTTTGTAGAACATTTAAGACTTATTGATAAAAATATAGAATTACCTCCACAAGAAATTTTCAGAAAAGGTGAGCATGCATTATTGACAAATATAATGAACCAAACTGAAAAAAAAGTTGCAGAACTTATCAAGTTATGATTATTTAAAAAAAAAGTTATCCTAAGACATTTATTATGAATTTTCTATTAGTACAGACTCTACCCCATGTTGTATTCTAAATTTTCTATTGGTCAATGTATTTATTATTATTATTATTATTATTATTATTATTATTATTATTATTATTATTGTTTTAATTTTTTAATTTTTTATCATATAAATAGCTAACCAACTTCAAAAAAAAAATGGCAGCTGATCACCTGTGGTGACAGCTTAAATTTACAGGGGGGAGTATAGTACTTATTATAAAAAATATTATATATTTTACGCTGTTCCTCTCGAGGGCTGAGAAGTTTTGTTGAGACCTCGATCAAGAGACCCAGAGTCAATATGAATATCCTATGACGTCATAGGATAATCTATTATTTATTTATTTATTTATTTTTTCCATTGATTCAAATTCGTTCTTTCTCCTCAAAGATTATGGGTTAGATGACGAATACATGGTTACTAACAATGTTGTTTATTTTTTCCCCTCCGTTCCCAGGTACCCTGTGTTAGTTATTGCTTTTAAAAATTCACGAACCGATTTTTCCACTTGGTCCGGACTCCCAGTCTTCACAACAAGAACATCTGAACGACCCATTAATAGTTTAGATTGATAGGCTTCATATAAAATATATAAATAATCTTGAGATATCAAATTATCTGTCTGAGATCGATTCTGGATTCTATGAAAAGCCTGGACTGGATCAACATCCAAATAAATGAAACAGTTAACTTCGTAACTTAATATATTATAAAGTTCAATATACGTTTTACGATAAACGTTGTCCAATATCAATGGAACAAAAATATTTCGGGATGTCCACGGACACCGTTCCACTAGAATTAACCCCTTCCTTCTCGCTCCCGTCAAAATCACGGGGTGAGGTTTCGCTCTCTATTTCTCGTGCCCGTGATATTTCCGGGCTGGAGTATTCAAAAGTAGTACGCCAAAAAGATTTTTAAAAAATAATTTCTTTTGCCCGGGAAAAGTTTTATTTCTCATTTTATATACGATATGGCAGCACCAGTATATTTTTATGTAATTTAAGATAGTTAGTTTATTTTAACTAGATGTCAGCACTAATCAAGCATTTATTATTTACGATATGTATTTTGTAATCTTAGCGTCAGCCCAGTTAGTTAGTCTCTTTGTGAATACACGTGGTTTCTGTTCTGTGATAAAATATATTTTAATATAATCTGTAGATTATGGAGTCAGAGTCAGAAAGTGAATTGGATTTTAATTTTAGTATAAATGAATCTGAGAGTGATTCTGAAGTAACGGATTTTTATGAAAGTTCACTTAGTGAATCTGAGAGCAGTGATGATGGAGCTATACTGTTGCCTGGACGAGTATGGACTAAAATTGTATCTACTTCAGTAGATCATGCACCCCCACGTTTTAAATTTTTGGGAACACCAAAGGTAAATATAAATTTTGATCCAAGTTCTGGTGTCTTACAATATTTTGAGTATTTTGTAAATGGCAATTTAGTGGATCTCATCATTTCGGAAACAAATAGATATGCCGAACAATGCCAAAATTCTCCAGGATTCCGCCTATACAAAAATAGAAAAGTTTGGATACCTGTCACAAAGGAAGAAATTCTTAAATTTCTCAGTATAGTTATTTTACAAGGCATTGTAAGAAAACCCGATACAAAAATGTATTGGAGCAAAAAAAATTCGATTGCAACATCTTTTTTCAGAGGTGTAATGCCTTGTAACAGATTTTACGAAATACACAAGTTTCTGCATTTTGTGGATAATGAAACTTTTGATTTTAAAACACATCCAAATCCCAAGTTGTATAAAATCTGGCCGGTGTTAGAGCATCTGAATGAATTGTTTCAAAGAGCTGTAACTCCTGGACGTGATATTGTAATTGATGAAACACTCATGCTTTTCAAAGGTCGTTTAGGATGGCGACAATATATGCCAAAAAAGAGATCCCGTTTTGGAGTAAAATCGTATTTGTTATGTGAGTCAAGTTCTGGATATATATGGTCACAAATTATATATACTGGAAAAGGTACAGTTTTTGATGCAAAATATAAAGAACTGCCCCAATCAATTCAAGTCGTAATGTCACTCATCAAGCCACTGCTAAAACAAGGATATTGTCTGATAACAGACAATTTTTATACCTCACCAGAATTGGCAGACATGCTTTTAAAATTTCAAACAGACGCTTATGGAACTGTAAAATTAAACCGAAAAGAAATGCCTCAAGAACTGTCAAAAAAGAAAATAGCAAAAGGTGAAACTATTGCTTTTCGTCGAGGTAAAAGTTCTTGCCCTAAAATGGAAAGATAAGAAAGATGTTACCATGCTATCTACAGTCCATACAAATGACATGGTAGATGTACAATGTCATAACAAAATTGTCAAAAAACCTACTATTGTCACAGATTACAACAAAAATATGGGAGCAGTAGATATTGTAGACCAATATCTTGGAGATTATTCAATTGATCGAAAAAGAGGAAAGGAATATTATAAGAAAATATTTTTTCATTTGTTAGATCAAACTATTTTGAACTCGTATCTTATTTATAAGAAACAAGGTGGGAAGAAATCCCATTTGATATTTCGTTTGTCTTTAATAGATGAACTGATTGAAAAGTATCAGTCATCAGACACCATTCCAAAAAGAGGCCGGCCAAGCTTCGAAGATAATCCCAACCGTTTGATTGAAAGACATTTTATTAGACAGATACCCCCAACTGATAAGAAACGGCAACCATCTAGAGAATGAAAAGTTTGTTGTTCCAGGAGAGATGAAAACAATAAAAGATGTAGGAAGGAAACTCGGTACTACTGTCCAGATTGTGACGTTGGCCTTTGCATCTCATGATTTGAAGTTTATCATACAAGAAAAAATTACTAATCTTTATTTGTATTATGAGTAAGTTTATAAAATTCTATTTTAATGTTTAAAACACATTTCTTAAATTTTCTAGGCTTACTGGAAAACCAACTTACAGTCACAATAACCCTGAATACTGGCTTTTCCTGAAAATTAATTTTTTTTAATTTCAAGCTAAAAAAATATCCAAAAATTAAAAATGAATACGTATATTGTACATACACTTATTTTTGTATAATTTTCTTGAATAAAAAAAATAGGCACTTTTATGACCGTTTTCTTGAAAATTATCCGATCGTTAAGGGGTTAAACCAGTTTCGTTCTCGAAGGATAATTTTTGATTGAATTGAGACAGTAGAACTTGAAATTGGAAAGCTGGTCCGTAGAGGGTCATATTTTTATATAAAAAAGGAAGAAGGGTCCATTCTTTTATAGGTTCTGGAAAACATTTGTAATCTTAGCTAATTGTTCCATGAGAGTAGATTTACCGGCTCCGTTTAAACCATCGACGCAGACAATGAAAGGTGACATATCAAGTTTTTTTTTTCACGTCATGTGATATCTACATAGGAAATAAAATAAAATATTTATGAAAAATTATATTTATTTTAATAACCGTACATAAATAACCAATCTCGATAGAAATTATGACTATTTGTTCTTTGTCCTTACACATGTATGATTATTTTATTTCTGAACAGGGTTATTTGACGGAACATGCCTCCCAGAAAGAAGCAAAAGGTAGAGATTATATCTCTCGATGACATGGTACGTCCACTCCAACGTCTTATGTCTCCCGAAGATCTACGTCGGAAACTGGAATTTTATACGGTTCGAGACGAATTGCCTGATGTGTTGATACGAATGTATCAAAACTTCATCAATTGGTTCGCCGTATCCAAATACCGAACTCCGACAAAAGAAATTCTGGTGGACTTTGTAGATGACATCTATTGGGATGAGTTGTTCGAATCGCAAAAATTGGCGGAGGATGTATTCAGAGTAGCGGTACAAATTGTTAGCGATTCAATCCCTTGGGCCACTATTATTAGAACACAAACTCATCTAGTGTCTGAAAATTTCTTGACAGAGTTCCAGGATGTTTTAGACTGGAAAAAAGTTTCAAAATACGTCAAATTACAAGAGCCCTGGATAAGAAAGTTCTACGATAGATTACATTGGCGTAGGATATTAAAGTATCAACGGTTGTCTGAGGCTTTTCTCGTAGAAATTGTGTCCATTTGGCGTCACCAATCCATGGTGCTATGGAGAAATATCTCGACTTACCAAAAACTTTCGGAAGGCTTCATGAGACGGTTCCAGACCGAACTGGATTGGTGTTCAATTTCGAGTAGCCAACAACTTTCGGAAGCCTTCATACGTGATTTCCGGACTGAAGTTCACAGGTTCGAAATTTCGGATAGCCAGAAACTTTCACAGGACTTCATACGTGAATTTCACAGGGAAGTCAGCTGGGTCGCAATTTCGGATAGCCAGGAACTTTCACAAGACTTCATACGTGAATTCCAAAGCGAAGTTGACTGGGATTTTATTTCGAAAAGCCAAGAACTTTCAATCGACTTCATACGTGAATTCTGGGACACAAAACTCGATTGGGAAATGATTTTAGAACACCAGAAACTTTCACAAGACTTCATACGGGAATTCTGGAGCGACTTTGATTTGACATTAGTATGGCACTACCAGGACTTAACGGAAGATTTGATTTTCCACATGTATGACAAGCTATGCGAGGAAGACTGGAAGTTAATTTCAGAAGAACAAAAGTTATCGGAATGTTTCCTACGCCAACATGTGGACGATGTGTTCTGGGACATTATATCGAGATGCCAGGTACTGTCGGAAGAATTTATTTCCGATTTCCGGGACAAACTGTCCTGGAAAGATATTTCAAGATACCAGATCTTGAAACTAACTGAAGGATTCATTCGCCAGTTCTGCGACGAATTAGATTGGGAAGCAATTTCAGAAAAACAAGAGCTATCACAAAATTTAATCCGGGAATTTCAAGACAGGGTGAATTGGAACTGGATAATAAAAAGATACTACGAAGAGCTGAGATTTCCGGATAGTTTTTGGCTAGAATTCCACGATAGGTTGGAAGAATATTTCAGTCAAAAATTATTGCAAGACTGGATAATATATACATTTCGACAACGCATTAGTACACCTGATGAATCAGAAACAGATACTGAATCAGCAACATCGGAAGAGTCCGATGAATCTGATGAGTTCGATGAATCTGATGAGTCCGATGAATCTGAATTGATGTCAATGACGAATCTGATCCTGAAAATGAACCTATAATGACTGACTTAACCGCATTGATAACTGACTTTACCATACTAGAACAAGATACTTGCTCAATATGTTTAGAGGATATCTTAGTAAAAGAAACCGCTAAAATGCTTCCATGTGAACATTTTTTTCACGAGAGCTGTATTATGAACTGGTTAAAGTTCCATAACACATGCCCAGTTTGTAGAAAAATCCTCAAAGAAAACTAATGCTGGTATATACATAAAAACTTACTACAACTAAGCTTTTTACGGAGAGTTCACCGTAACCTCATACAGTCCCCCAAAAAAGTATCCGAATACCGTACCTTGTTCAGATTTTTTTTAAATACGCTATTCACTGCTATCCTTCTCGTAATTACAATCATGTCGTCTAAAAAAAAAAAGATATCCTCCCAAAATGAAGGAACCAAACTTTTTTTTTATTTCTGTCTGTTCAGTTGGTTGGTTAGTTTGTCTGTGTCTCGCGTAGCCCCTACCAAATTTTGTATAGCAATTCTCCAGAACGGGTCCTGACATACCTCGAAGTGATTTTTTTTTCGAATTATTTTAGGATTGTCGCAAAAGGTTAGTTAGAAATATTAATTTTATTTAATCACACTCATGATATACTTTCCAACTTAATGAGATAAGAAACGAAAACAGGGAGAACCCATGGAACGCTTTTAATTTAGGTTGCAGAACAAAAGCGAGAATATTGAGTTCGAAAAAAAAATATTGCTATCATGTGATTGATATATATATATATATATATATATATATATATATATATATATATATATATTTATTTATATATTCACACACATATATAAATGAA
Organism: Cheiracanthium punctorium; assembly: GCA_038373885.1. Lineage (NCBI taxonomy): Eukaryota > Metazoa > Arthropoda > Arachnida > Araneae > Cheiracanthiidae > Cheiracanthium > Cheiracanthium punctorium. Next base: position 13,149 of record JAWZYV010014498.1, on the reverse strand, counting down.
TTTCTGTGTCGCTGCTTCATTATTCATCATGGAACGAGTGAGCTGGACCTGCTCTATAGATTTCGGAAAAGGGAACGCAGTTACGGAACCGGACTGTGTATATTTTAATAACGTACAAGAGAGAAATCTACATAAATCAATATATAACTGGGATACGGAAGGATTAACAAAATTTAAATATGATGTATATGAATATTACTCCAGATACGTGCATAAAGACGGAACGGTGGTTGGTGCATCTACACTAGAAGAATATTTATTCATGTTGGAATGTGGAATACCGTGTATTTTTGTCAAAGAGAATAAGTTGCAGTACCATGAAGGTTTTAAAATTCCAGACTTGGAAGAAAAAGTGGACTGGGTAGGAAATGGTTTCTATCGGTCCTGGCGTCTTGCCCGCAAGATCGAAGAACACGTAAAACTGCAAAGACTGCGTTCTTAAAAAAAAATGTATATTGTCTGTACATTGAAATAAACTGATATTCTTTCAAATTGTATTTATTGGTTCTTTTTTTTTTCATTCATATACCCTCGTACTACCTGTAATAACAATTCCTCTACAGTAAAAAAAAAAAAAAAAAAAAAAAAAAAAAAAGATTACTCAAGAACTATATAAGATTTTTTTTTCACCTTAATCTGCTCAATACAATATAGACATGGGATATGATAAAACAGACTAATCTTGAAAAGTGTATATATATTTTAAAGAATACTTGCAAGATTGGTGTGTGAGAACAACTGTTTACACATGTTGAAATTTAACCATGTAAAAGAAATTATCATCCGTCATAAATGTCACAATATTCTCTTTTTTTGTTAAAAAATTAACAAAAATAAATGAAGGATACAGTCTATTGTTATATCTAATCCTGAACATATATTTTTAAAAATACTTTTAAAAGTCATCTCTTTTTTATATCTTTTTTTTTAATACATTTAATGAATCTCTATGAATAGTCTTTGAAATTATTATTCCACTCCGTTATAAATTCTTGACAAAATTCTACTACTGGTGGTTGATGGATATCTGTGTAATAGCCGCCTTCTAGCCATTTTCTAAAACATTCATTTATTTTTTCTATTTCCTCCGATGTAAATTGCGATATTTGGAACGCAGGTTTTTCAAAAACAATTTTTCCTTCAACTTTTTTCATGAACGATTCGACGAACGAAAACAGATCTTCATCCATTCTAAGATTCTTCAAACTATTTATTGGATCATTTCTAATTCTTTGGTTCAGGGGAGAGAATAAGTACCACGTTGGTGGTTCGGTTATAAAAAGAGGTCCTAGGTTCTCATAACAATCTCCCGACAGACAAACGTAAATTTCGACTTGCCCAACACAGATTTCGGGGAAACGAAAAGTAAATTTTTCATTTGGTTTGAAATACTGAAATTCCTGAATGTTACCGGTCAAAACATCTCTAATATAAACATACATATAATAATCACCATAACCCTCGTTATACCAATATTCCAATTTGATACTTTTCTTATGATTGGTATCTATTAGACCTCTCCATGCTTTACTACATTGGGAAGCATCTATTTCTTCTCCGTCAACAATTATACTTGCATTCATTTCTTTTTTTTGGGACTAAGATAGTTCACACTAGTTATGAGAAATTTTTTTTAACTCACACCTCCTTATATAATCGATTAATATTTTTTTTTATATATATATATCTTATCTTAAAAAAAAAACAAAAAAAAAAACCCTTCTAGAGAGAGAGTATAAAAATACGTCGTCCTGAGAACGATCATTCAATAACAATGTCTCTTCAAAATGAAATCATTTCTATGGTTAAATATGTTGCTGCTGTCGATTTTGGTTTTTTCAGGGATCCCGATGTACCGAACTATGTAAATTTCTTTTCTGTACGGGATCCCGAAAGACATGAGCATGTTAGTAATTGGGGAAGAAGCGATTCTGTCGGACGTGTCGACTCTTAAAGACTTTCAGGAATCTGTCAAACAAATATATCGGGATTTCATAGAAAATTTTGAAAATGGATATATCGGACCAGTAGCAGTTGCAAGTCAAGAAGAATATAAGTTCTTCATGTACGAATTGGGAATTCCAGCTGTAATTATTCCGATTGAAGATGTTAAAGATCCTTGGTATACTGTTCCAATACTACCTAGAGCTCAAATCAACGAATCCAATGCGTATTTCAGAGGATGGAAACTAGCCAGGTATATTGAAAATTATGTCGAAAAACGAAAACGAAGAAGACGCCATAGATAATGTATTTTTTCTCTCTTTTGAATCAAATAAAATATATGTTTAACGCTTATATGTGTAACGCTTATATTGTTCTTTCTTTTTTTTTGACCCCATATGTGAAGTAATTCTTTTCAACCACTTTGTCTTAAATTACTGCAAAGTTTGCTTCTTTTTTTTTTTTTTTTCGAAAAATGAAAAGAAGTATTTAAACTATCCAATTAAATATTATTTGTATGTTAAGTAACCATGGATGGATGAGAATACAAAGTTACATACTATCTACATATTAAGTAAAAAAAAAAAATTAATCATGGTGGATGAGAATAAAAAGTTACATGTTATCTACTCCAAGTCTTGTACAAATAATTACAATAGTGTGTCTCTATGTATACTATAAAAAATTAAACATAAATCAATAAATAAATAAAATTATTTTTATCCAATCATAATCATGCCTCCAATAATATTTTCCAATTTTTTTCTACAAGGAACAGTAAAAAAAAAATGTACTTGTTAAGTTCCATTCTTTGCATGAACACTTATTCATTTTTTTTTTTTTTTTTGTTCTTTCAATTCCCATTGTCAGATGTTAAATAGATATCGTTCCCATCTTTATCCTTTGGAAAAATGATTTGACCGTCCTTGGTACGAGCGTACTTAGGTTCTAATTTGACCGCTGCCACTTGTTCATTTTCATTTTTCAATTTTTCCTTTATGATGATAGAGAATTCTTTATCGAATATACTGAACGGTGAACCCAGATATTCAATTGACATGTTGTCATTCTCAAAACCTGGGTCACGTCTAAAAGCTTTTATGATTGATCCTTGTATGGTGTGTGGAGTCGCATTGTGAAATTTTTGATAAAGGTTCCTGACATTCATCACGTGACGTTCTAATGGAGCACCTACCCAATTTGACGTTGTTTCTGTCAAAGGGTATTGTAAATTTTCGATGTAATATTTTAAACTTGTACCAGCTCCGAAACCTCGACTGCAAAAATTATATTCAGTTTTCGTGCAATATCAGAATTACAACTGGCGATACTGTCTAAAAATTCTGAAAAATCAGTAATAAATTCACGATCCACGTAATCGGAAGATAGAACAGTTTTCAAAAGTTTATGTTGATCTTTTGAAATGTTCACTTCTTTGTTCGACAGAACGTTCGCAATTTCTTTGGAACAGAGAGGATGAATATATATTTTATCCAATAAAGGGAAAATATGCTTTTCGAGAGACATTTTAAAGATTTCCAAAATTTCCCTAAGACATCTAATTTTCAAAGTCCCAATGGAAGTGTGCTGTGTAGTGTTCCGTTCGTCTTTTTGCATAAAGCTCACTCGTGAAAGTACATTTTCTTTCCAAGAATGCTGTTGTGCGAAATGTGATGAGGTCATCTTTATTATTAAAAATTTTAATTAATATTTATATATAAAGTAAAAAAATAAATAATGGATAGCGGAACAGATACAAATGAACTGTTCGACTACATGACTAAAAGTAAAGATAGTCTTGAAAAAGCAGCGGTTGGATTTGTTTTTACATTGGACCAATTGCGAACTCATCCGTCACACGATAAGTTAGATGCATCACATCTTAAAAATTTTCAGTCAAGCAGATATACGATGCACAAATTAACAGACAACTTACTCCAGATGAATTGGATAACGATACCCACCCATCTCACTATTTACAATATCCAATATCAATTATTGGAGACCATCTGAATTACAATAACATGGAACTCGATACCCTTACAGAAGAAGACAAACCCTTCATTGATGTGTCACATATTATTCCAATACAAAAAGCAACGGGTCTTTCAATAATAACAAAATCGGAATATGACAACAACAACGACAACGACGTATCTATGGAAGAATTACCTCTATCAAATTTGGACGAGTTAGAGAGTACTTTAAGGAAAAAACAGCACACTAATTTAAAAAGCTACTTAAATTTAATCAATTATTGTAAAAATCAGCAACGGCTCTATTCTTTTATCAATTTGGTAAAGAAACGACCTAGTAGAAATTCCTATGTCTTAGAACTTCAAGGAAATATACTTACAGTAGTGCACCCTTTACACTACGAACGACAATTGATTGCTGATGTTCTATTTCAAGTTAATGCACCATTGAACCCAAAATACTACGACGTTACAGAAGAATTTTCATTCTTCTTAAAAGGTTATTTCCCTTACTACTACAGCAGGGAAACCCACTTTCCAGACGTAAAGAATGAATACAATCAAAAGGATTCTCCATTTAAAAATACTATTAGAAAAATTGAACCAACAAAAAGGAAAATGACGGTGGCACCTTATCCTACTAAAAAAGTAAATAAAGATGTATAGTATCCATAATTGGCTTCTATCAATTAAAAATATAAGAACGAAGCATTTTATAATGTGTAGATTAGCTAAGAAAAATGCGCTTGGTTCGAACTGGGGAATTATACTCAATCAGGGTAAAATAAAAAAAATTCGCATATATTGAAGAAAAAATAAAAATGATATTATGTTGGTTAATACTTATTTATTATTTTTACATAATAATTATATACTGGCTTAAAAATAAAACTTATGATCTCAAAATTGAACAACGACGATACAGCACGAGGGAATATGCAGTTCTTCAATCTTGTAGCTCTGACAAGGAATGCGAGACAGATCACCTTTGTTTCCAATCAAAAATGTGTACCGAAATTAAAAAGAGGCGACCTATGTTATCCGGCCACTGGAGAGTGGATAATTGTCTATAAAAATGGAACTAACTATGCCGCCTGTCAATGCAAATATCCAAATTTAGTAACTCAAAAGTTCGTTGGAAGTAACTGCGATGTCGATCTAGTTTGTAAACCAGTCGGACAAATAAAAATTAAATCAAATGGAGAAATTTCTTGTAAATGTCCATACGGTTTTAAATCGGTCGTTAAAAATGGTGGTATACCGTACTGTAAAAAAAATGAGTGTGGTGGAATTGGGTGAAAATCACGTAGGACCTTGCAAGGATGATGAAATCGATACATCCTTCGAAAAGGTTCCATTTGAACATATTTTTAATATAAAATGTATTAAAAAACCTTGTACTTTCGATGCACTAACCGGGCGATCACTAAAATACGCTCGTTTTGAAAAAGATTGGGGTTGTGTCTGCGATCCACGAAAAGGAAATATCGGAATAATCGTTCCAAATTATCTGAATGGCGTTCCAGGTTACAATGCATGTATCAGCATTTTTAAAACTGAACCTTTACATGACGTCGAGAACGTTGCGTTATATACTTATTTTTACGTTCTTGATAAAGAACCCATATCTTTCATCCAATATACCAATCTAGATCCCGAACTGTTGGTTTATCCATTTCCTCCGTCTAAAAATCTTCAAGTTGAAGAGATTTGGCCTTACAATTTCACGCAATATGTGTTCAAAAACTATGATTTTGAAGTAAACACCCGTTACTGTAGAGGTACGCAATTTGAAGTCTGGTTCGGGGATCATACGTCATGCTTCAACGATATACGCAAGGAACGTCAAATGGAAAAATGTGAAAATATTCATTCTCATTTAGTGTATTCGTACACACCATGGAAGAATCATTATTTATCATTACATGAATATCCAGCATGTCTGATAGAGAAAAACTCGCCACCGTCGATATAACGGTTGGGTTGTATCGAATCCTTTCCACATTACATTTGAGAAAGATGTAGATCATAAATCGAACGGTCTAGTCTTACGACCTTACCTATCCAAGAATAATAAATGGCATGTTCGGCAAGTTAGAACCGTTCCCGAGTTTATAAATGGAGCAGATTTAGCAGTAGTGCCGAATTTTAATCACTTTATAAAAGAAATTTTACCCGACTAAATACTGTTGAGCTTTATAAGATACTAAATATGGAAAAAGAACGAAGAACTTTTATAAATGTGGTTGTAAATAGATTCCATGTAATATTTTTTTTTTTTTTTTTACATTTCTTTCCGTGGAAGATACCATTGTATATATAAAAAAATAATTTTATTTATTTATTTTATTTTTAATTTTTTATAGTATAAATAGAGATACATTATAGAAAAATGGCTACTCAGGGTCGAAGATTCTGAGTTTTTTTTGAGGGGGGAGATTATCGATTTTAATAAGAAATATAGTATTTATTTCATTTCACGAGAGATTTCGAGAGAGGTTCAGAGATTTTGAGAGGGTTAGAGCCGAGAGAAAAATGCAATCGTTCCGTGTAAAAAAAAATGTATAACTCTTCAATGACGTCACAGGGGATAATTTAAGGGATTTTTTTTAAAAAAGGGAATATTATCAATTCAAATAGACCAGATCTACGAGAGGTTCAGAAATTTTGAAAGCACTCGGGCCCAGAGGAGAATGTAAAAAAATGTAACTGTTCTATGACGTCACAAATGATAATTTTATATATATATAGGTAAAGTATTAAATAAATGTATAATTACTAATACCACTTCTAATGTTATCTATCAATTCATAGGTATAAAGCATTCTAGGTTAATCATGAAGCGTTCTATAGAAACCGAAGAAAACTCCTCCACTGAGAAACGACCCAAGTTAGAATCACAACAGCAGGAAAATATAGACTTAGAGATGTTGAGTACTCTTAAGGAAAGTACGATGGTGGCCGCATTAATGAAGAGTCTGAACAGATTAAACAAAAATATCTCATAGAATATATGAAAAATGTAATCGAAAAACTTAAGCTCAGTCAACCAATGATTGAAACAATTCAAGGTATCGGTGACGAAGGCGATGCCTATTTAAAAATGTTCAGTATGGCTAAAACTTGCGTACACACTGACATGCATTTGAAAAAATTAATAGCCTTCAATTCAGTATTTGACATAATTGTTCACCTGATTGCGAGAGGAATTCACGACCGCATCGTTGGACCGACGTTGGAGAGTGTCGTTCCTCGAACAAATATGGATTTAGCTTATGATTCTTTCTTAGAATCCATGGAACCAGGTCATGAAAGCCTGACGAACGAACTTCACTGTATTACGTACATGCTTCAAAATGAGATGGACAAAAAACAAAGTTTAAAAATTTCAAATCCACTGTATAATCGTTTTACAAAATATTTGAGTGCAACAAGTAAATATGTTACTGGTATTTTTACAGCACTAGCAGGTAAATCGATCATTTTACCACGAGATCGTGAGTACGAAACATTTGATGTAAAGGAGAGATGAGTCGGTCATTTTAAAGTGAAAAAAAAACATATATAACTAGTTCGTGACGTCACAAGGTTGTAAAATATGTTTACATTTCTTATTGACTCTGAGGCTCTTGATCGAGGTCTCAATAAAACTTCTCAGCCCTCGAGAGAAACAGTGTAAAATATATAATATTTTTTATAATAAGTACTATACTCCCCCCTTGTAAATTTAAGCTGTCACCACAGGTGATCAGCTGCCATGTTTGATATTTGATTAGCTATTTATATGATAAAAAATTAAAAAGAAAAAAAAAATAAATAATAAATATATTGACCAATAGGAACGGACTTAGGTTAATTGAGCACTAAATATTTAAATGTAGATTGAAGGTAATTCTAGTTGAGCTACTCCTTTAAGATTATTGTTGTGTATCATTTGTAAATTAAAAAAATTATATAACGTCGGGTATAAAAATATGTCATTTTAATTATGCAGTACCAGGGTGTTGGACACCCACCGGAGGGTCGACCCGTGGGTTTACGGCGAAAAGTCCCTCCGGGGAAGACGAGACGACCCCGCCCGGCACAGCACCACCAGACCCGAGCCACATATATTTATCTTAAAAAGTACCAAGGGTCTACCAGGTTGTGTGTAGAAAAAAATATTGAGTCTGTAAAATGACTTTTACGCGTGTTAGGCTGCGCGCAGTGAACCTCATATAGAAAATAGTTGCTTGAAATCTGTTAATTAATTTAAATTTCGTAATGAACCTGGAAAATTTTTAAGACTAATGTAAACAAAAAAGGCCATTGCATTGATATGAAAAATTTCTGACATGTAGATAAATTATTTATGTAAATATGGAATCATATACATGAAAGCCCTTTTTTCGCGTTTCATCAGTTTTAAAGGGTACAAGACCCCTTAAACTATGTTTAATTTTACTTAATTTGTTCATTTATCAATTGAGCATACCATTTAATAATAATGAGAAAATTTTCAACATTTTAGAAATTCTAGAAAGTTTGCATGTGACCAGTTTAAAAACTTACATTTGTCAACATAATTGAATTCCATCGACATAACTGAATGTTACAAAGAAAAAAAAATCTGATGTGTCCAACACATGACTTCCTTGCACGTCCATTAGATCAAAAATATTTTCGACGCACTTCCTCTAAATTTATTTGTTTGAAAGAGATAAAATATCAATAATAGTAAGGTTTAGCGATTTCTAGCCAAATATTTCGATATCGCCAAGCTGAGTTCACTTTAAAAGATTTCCTTCTGACACTTTATTTGGCGATATTTCACCAAAAGCCGACAAACTTGAGATAGTCAGCGAGATTTTGGGGATAGCCAAAGTAGTCATTGACCACAGACTTTCAATGAATTGAATGCATCTATACATCTCAATGTATTCAAAGTCATTTGGCTCACCATGTAAATAAATTCTCAGTCGATTGCTGTCAAAAAAGATATTGAAAACAGTTAGATATTACAATAGTTCTAAATACAAAGTTAAAAAATCTACGGGTTAGTTTTAGAGTTATACAAAATAGGAAATAATTTTTGGCACCAAATTTGGCGATATTTCGGCGAAACTCATCAATGTTGACGACATTTGGCGAGATTATAAGCATAAACCAAACAATGACAGATTATCGCCAAATTTGGCGATATTTCGCCAAAACTCGCCAAGGTCAAGGACAGACGGCGAGATTTTGGGCATGTACCAAACAATGACTGTCTACAGTTGTATTATAATGAAGATGTCCATAGACATTAAGGTACTGAAATTCTTTTCGGTGGTCCTGTAAATAAACTCTCCAGTAGATTGGAACCAAAAATCGAGATGCACAACTAGATGTTACAACATTCTTATATATGAAATTTCATAATAGTTTTTGAGATTTGAGAGTTCAATATGCACACACGTACACCAAAAGTCGCCAAGCTTGGCGACTTTTGGCATAGTTCTTGAGGGAGGCACGTGACCGTGGTCGGACCATTACCTAACTTATGTGGTAGGACGGTATTGTGCTTGAAATGGATGAATGCCCCTAAAATTGCTATTGACCGTAATGTATTGGGAATCTTTTGAGTGTTCCTGTAGCAGAACTATAAATGATAAAGACACTTTTTTTAATGGAGAAATTCATTTTCTAACTCTTTACAGCATATATCACTTCTGAGTCGTTTGAAATAGCCCAATACCTCTAAAAAAACGCTTTGATGAATTTCGGCCCATAGAGCGTAATGTATTTCGAATCTTTTGGGCGGTCCTGTAGATAAACTATTCAGTCGAATGGAACCGAAAGGGGAGGTGCACAACTAGATGTTACAACAATCCTAAATATAAAGTTTCAACATTCAACGCCTAACAGTTTTTGAGATATGCGAGTTTAATGAATTTCGGCCCATTGAGTGTAATGTATTTCGAATGTTTTGGGCAGTCCTGTAGATAAACTATCCAGTCGAATGGAACCAAAAGGGGAGGTGCACAACTAGATGTTACAACTATCCAAAATATGAAGTTTCGACATTCTACGCCTAATAGCTTTTGAGTTAGGAGAGTTTAATGAATTTCGGCCCATAGAGCGTAATGTATTTCGAATCTTTTGGGCGGTCCTGTACATAAACTATCCATTCGATTGCCACCAAAAGGGGAGGTGCACAACTAGATCATAGAACAATCCTAAATATCAAATCTCAACATTCTACGACCAATAGTTTTTGAGATATGCGAGTTACATACATACGTACGTACGTACGTACGTACAGACGGCATGGAAAAACTGGCCACAGTAGACTCGCCACTGGTCAAAATGAGTTGCAGACGCGTTAATATGATCGTGCATGATAGCCTACGATGAGATGCATCGAAAAAATTTTTTTAATTAAATTTAGAGGTAGTCAAAATCGGTTTTTATGTCGAAATTTGGCCCCCAAAATTTTTCGGGATCACATTACTTCCTTATACTACGTACAAGGAAGTAATTAATTAAATAAAATAAAACTTATGCTAAAGATCCAGAGTTTCAGTGTTTAGAAAAGTGTTTTCTTTCCTAGTTACGTAATTTCATATCACTTGATTTTGGCACTCATTTTGACCACTCGATGAAATTACTGATTTAACAAAGTTAAAAGATTTTTAAAGCCAAAAATGCCAAAAATATGTAATTTACGTGTATAAATATGCTTTATGTTGTTTTCGTTTTCTTATTATAAGTGTAGATAAGTGTTTAATATGTAAAGCTTGGCATTTAAATAACATTTATTATATAAAATAATACAAAGTAGATACATTAAAGAAAATTCCTGCACATTTTTCAAGCACAACTCTGGAGCACAATGCACAACACTCTTGAGATTTGTTTCCATTGCATTTGTGTAGTTGACTTTTATTTTCTTTATCTATTTAACTTTTCTCTCTCTCTCTCTCTTTCTGTGTGTGTGCGTGTGTGTGTATGTGGGGGGGGGGGGGGGGAATCAGTTCTTGCCAGTATCAAGTTTCAGGTGCAGTGAACTGAGCAAAGAGAAAGCGAATGCGAAGTTTAAATGTTTCCCTTGATATGCAACAATGATTTCCGTGGATTAGTAGTAGATTCCATTACCTAACAAGATAGAAAGTTCATAGAGTAATAGCTGTAAGTCAGAACTCGACATAAATACTGAAAAAATTTAGAAATATATAATAATTTTTTCTTTTCATTTTAAGAGTCAGTTTATTCGTTCTAAAAGTCTGAGAGCAAAATAACTTTTCGAAATCGAGATGGAACACACTTTTTTATTGAGGAGGGACCGAAAAGGAATGATTTGTGTGGAGGCATGCGCAAAAACTTCGATCGATTCCGGTTGCTACGAACATCGGTTAGCTTTTTGGCAGTTTATCGCTTTCTTTTAACATATGCTGGAAAGTTAGTTTCAAATGCATGGGGTATCATTTTCATTCGAGAATGACTACAATAAAAAATTGAAAAAATTAAACTTATGCAGTTTCAGAAATAGAATATCTGTACCAAAAACAGAACCCCTTTAATTCGAGGATTTTAATTAATTGTGACATATCAAAATAGTTAGAGTTCTATTGTAGTGGTTCTCAAAAATTGCGAAATCATTCTGCTACCGACGTTAGTGGTCATCTTTCCTCCCTCATTGACTAACCATTCAACCACATTCAATATACATATATATTTATAAGCAGAAATTCATTTGTACAGAAATAAATCTGTTGGTGCTTTTCGGATAGTGCAATTAATAATGCACACATATACACACACTATATGAGTGTTGTCCCCAAAAAACTGACCAAGCTTTTATTCCTTAAATACTGATTATAGACATGTACAACAAATTACCAAGTTACAGAATTTTAAGGTATCGATTAAAATTTTCAAGAGATTAAACCTCAATAATGCAAAATTAAAATTTTTATACCGCTCCTGCACAAAAAAAATTCCAATTAGTAAAATATGCACCGTACATTAATTAGGGGGTGCGCAAAGTTTCAGAATTTCATCATGAAAAGGCTGAGAGATATGTTTAAACAAATTTGGTGAGAGGCGCTCTACAAGTAATACCGAAAGTACTGGGTGGTCATAAAAATCTATCCCGATATATGGAACACTAGCAGCCTATCCGTTCGACCGATCGAGATGAGATTTCGAATATAGTTACTGAGAGGTATGAACTGGAATTATGTGAATGGTAGCAAAGTGACGCTCACGGTTACGGTTATAGGAACTGCAAACTCGAAATTTTCATACAATAAGTCCGTTTCTTCCCGTCGCATAATGCTCAGCGCATCGGAAAACACAAAGAGTGCCGGAAAATTGCGTGTATCACAAAAATGGCCATGTTCTGCATGCAAAAAAAAAACCAGCTCATTAAATGGTCTGTAAAAATATTATCGAGGCACACGGAGGAAATTTGCATATGACAGAGGCTAGACACCAACCACAGAACGATGTTCGCCAAATATTCAGCGTAATAAACCGATAAAAAGCAGAGTGAGGATGTTTTACTCTTTTGCGTGACCAATGTGTGACGTCAACTAGAAGTCACGGTGTGATTGGTCTGTAACGGTTAGCTTGTTACTCCGCTGTGACGTTATCGTGTCGGATCATTTGTGACGTTCTTCTGGCAATATCCCAAAAGTATGCTTTTGTGACCACAGGGTTTAACTTTGTTTTTATCAAAAATGAGTACTTTTTGTTTGGAGAGGGGACGGACTTTCTTCAATATACTAGAAATATTATAAGTTATATATTTTTTTTATTTACATCATAGAGATAAAAACAGCAAATTCGTAAGATAATAATAATAATAATTTAAAAGTATTTTTAATTAAATCTATCTCAAAAAAATACAAATTTATCAGCCCATATAACGGGTTTTCATGAATTACTGGACGAATCACAAAAAGTAGATTATGTAGATTCTCTCTCCACAGCAGCAACGCATGCGCAGTAATTAAACCAAACCAAAACCAGGCGGAAGTATGATGTCGCGAAGTGAAGTTGGTGGGCACACTGAAGTCATCTGAAGTTCTCAATGAAGCACTCTTTATTTTTTTTCAAGTACTTTTTAAAATTATTAATATTTTCTTTTATATAATGCCTGCAAAGAAGTATTATAAAAATTACTGGGCCCTTCTACGATGTTGAGAAAAACGACAGGATCCAAATGCGTGAGTTTAAATGAAAGCTTGTAGACAAAGTTGTAAAA
>JAWZYV010014497.1:17500-146614 GCA_038373885.1 Cheiracanthium punctorium | reverse complement strand
CATCTAAATACGATATGGCTTTAGATTTACTGTACCACCTTTCCTCTGTTTACTTATTATTTTTCTGTCTGCTACTCTTCTCTGTTTTCCTTCTTTTTTCCAGTTTCTTTCTTTATCCTCTCCTTTGTGTGTTTTGTATAGCCCTTGTGCCGTCCTAATTTTAAATGTTACGTGTTTGTGTGTATTGTAGACTGCTGATAGTATACCAGGAACGATAACAAAGGAGACGCAAGTTAAACGGTAGAGGCTTCAGGCAAAGTGTGCCCTCCTTTCTCAGGATGGTATTACTTCCTCAAATACAGCACTGCAATTCTGATTGAAAAGTGATTCGTATAGTAAATTTATGCGAGCCGAGAAATTCTCGCGCGAGACCAGCCTCTGTCTCGTCTCGCAAAAAACTTGCCTTTCTCGTCTCGCAATGCGAGGCGAGAACACGAGACAATGCGAGATTTCTCGCGTCTCGCGTCCATCCCTACCCTCAAGCACAAAGAAAAAGAAAGCATAATGCATATGTTAGGAAACATATATGGCTGGTTTCCACCAAAACGTAGCGTAAGTACGGGTTACGACCCCTTAGAAAGACCCCGACGGAGGACACCCCCACCCCTGACCTAGATCCCATGTGTGGAGACTAGAAGCAATATAGTCTCCAGATTTGTAGAGAGTTCAATTTAACGCCTAGCGTCGTGTGCAACTTATAGAAGCAGTTCCACGATACCGGATCCATCAAGAAAAAAACTGGGCAAGGTCATCCAAGAGAAGTTGCTTCTTTTTTGATCGCCAGTGACACTGACATAGTTTTTGTGCCACCATGTTGCAGTCATCTCAGATTCGCACTCATGACGTCTACGTTTCCTCACGATTTAAACAATTTTTCATTTTTTTAGATTCTGCATCACTGGGTTTAATTCGAATCGTAAGGGAAATGTTAAAGAGTATTCTTTTCCTACAGTGCGGAGAACGGGTACGCAGCTAGTCTATACTATTAAAATCTCTGCGCGTCTGTCTGTGTGTCTGTGTGTAGCATCACCTCCTCCGAAACGGTGTAGAGTTGAGTTTCAACCAAGGTGTTCGCGGATTTGGAAAATTTCGAGGAAGGACTCCCGCTAAGTTGAATTTCGAAATTCAAATTATTTTAGGAGATATTGATAAAAAAAATCTCCCAAAAGCTAATTTTTGCTCTTTGCAACTCCGCAAATGCAACACCTGCAGTGAAAAAGTGAGAAATAAGCATCGTGGTTGCCATGTTTGGCAATTTTACTGAATGATTTAGACTTTTGAAGTAAAAATAAAAGAGTAACGATTTTTTTTCTGTTTAGATTATTTGCAAGGTTATTTTTTAATTAAAATATCGTGTGCATGTTAAATCAGAGCAGGAATGCAATGTTTTTTATGCGTAAATGAAGAAGAATTTAGGAATTTCCGAGAGTAAAATACACTGTCTACCAATAAGTATTTGGACACCTATGCAAATGACGATATCTGCGGTCCTGATTTACGTCACGACTTCCGCCAGTATATATCGTGTAGGAAACGGCATTAATCGCATGCAAGATGCCGCGCAGTTCGGAGCTCTCTGATTTCGAGAAAGGTATAATTATCGGGTATCACAAATGTGGCCAATCCTTAAGGGCCATATCTAGCGATCTGAAGAACCCAAAATCGACAGTGACCTATGTGATTAAGAAGTGGAAGGTGAGCGGTGATTGTCGGAATGTGCCCCGAGTCGGCAGATCAACGAAACTGGGAAATAGAGACCGACGAGTGCTGTCCAGAAAAATTCCGAAGAACCGCACTCAACCGATGGCCCTCATCCGCGAGCAGTTTCAACAGGTATCCGGGAATATTGTTTCAATGAATACCATCCGTAAGGAAGCACATCTACTTGGTTTTCATGTTCATGCTGCTGCCCATAAGCCTTTGATCACAAAGTCCAACCGCGCTGCTCGGTTAATGTGGTGATAAGCACATCGAAATTGGAAAGTAGATCAGTGGAAACGGGTTCTTTGGAGCGACGAATCCAGGTTCACCCTTTACCGTTCGGATGGCTGGGTCTGGCGTCTGCCTGGAGAACGTCTCCTGCCAGAATGCATTGTGCCAACAGTCAAGTTCGGCGGAGGTGGAATTATGGTCTGGGGATATTTCTCCTGGTATGTGTGGGCTGGAACCCTTGGTCCCCATTCATCGTAAGCTCAACGCCAATGCCTACTGCACTATTTTGGATGACAATGTGCTTCCTACTTTGTGGCAGTTTTACAGGTTGGACCCCTGTTACTTTCAGGATGACAATACCAGTTGTCATGTTTCGAGGTTAACCAAGGCTTGGTATGGTGCCAATGGAGTTCATCGAATGGACTGGCCTGCCCAGAGCCCAGACCTGAACCCTATCGAGAACCTCTGGGACGAGTTGGATCGCCGAATTAAGGGGTGCACTACCCGTCCAAAATCGGTGAAGGAACTTCTATGTCTACTCCAAGCCGAGTGCAAGACAATACCACTAGCTGTAATACAAAGACTTGTGGAAAATATTTCCCGGAGGGTTCACGCTGTAATTGTCTCTCGTGGAGGCTCTACCAACTATTGATTTTGAATAAAGTTAGTTTTTCTTTTCTATCACAGGTGTCCAAATACTTATTGGTAGACAGTGTATATAACTTTATAATTTGGCAAAAATTTTATGTCCACTGACATGGACTTTCAAGTTATAGACTTGAAGTCCTATCTTATTACCATTCACATCTACAATATGTGTTCAATCAAAAAATCAAAACAGTACAACAGAAATTTAACGCATTAGTCAGTCATTAAACATTTAATTTTTTTATTTTCTACTGTCATCAATACAAGTTCATGCGAAAAATATTAAGGTAGAGATTTAAAATGCGTTAGCACTTATTTTATAATTTTCACTTAGGGTGAAAAAAAATACATATTTTGACATTATTTTGCGTTTTAGAATGTCTTTTCATTCTCTATCATGCTCCTTCACTGCCTGCATTTTGTCGGGGATCCGCCACATCCCACAATGCTTTCACTGCCAGCTGACCAACCATTTCCAGCGCCACCTTGAGTTCCACGAGCCGGTCCATCGTTAGCGTTCTGGGTTTGAGTATTCCTTCTAAGTCTCTCTGATTCGTCTTGACCTCCTGCACTACCTTGACCTCCTCGGGATCCACTGTTTCCTGAACTGCTTTGGCTGCCAGGAGATCCTCCATTTTCAGCGCCGCCTTGAGTTTCAGGAGCTGGCTCATTGTTAGCGTCCTGGGTTTGAGTATCCCTTCTCAGTCTCTGTGATCCGCCTTGGCTGCCTGCACTAATTGGAGTTCCTTGAGATCCACTGTTTACTGCACCACTTTGGCTGCCAGGAGACCCTCCCTTTCCAGCGCCACCTTGAGTTCCAGAAACCGGTCCATTGTTAGCGTTCTGGGTTGGAGTATTCCTTCTCTGTGATCCGCCTTGGCTGCCTGCACTACCTGGACTTCCTTGGGATCCACTGTTTCTTGCATCACTTTGGCTGCCAGGAGACCCTGCATTTCCAGCACCACCTTGAGTTCCGGGAGCCGGTCCATTGTTAGCGTTCTGACTTTGAGAATTCCTTCTCAGTCTCTGTGATCCGCCTTGGGTGACTGCACTACTGAGAGTTCCTTGCGATCCACTGTTTCCTGCACCGCTTTGGCTAACAGGAGACCCTCCATTTCCAGTTCCGCCTCGAGTTCCAGGAGCTGGCCCATTGTTAGCATCCTGGGTTTGAGTATCCCTTCTCAGTCTCTGTGATCCGCCTTGGCTGCCTGCACTACCTGGAGTTCCTTAGGATCCACTGTTTCCTGTACCGCTTTGGCTACCAGGAGACCCTGCATTTCCACTACCACCTTGAGTTCCGGGAGCTGGTCCATTGTTAGCATTCTGGGTTTGAGAATTCCTTCGCAGTCTCTGTGATCCCGCTTGACTGCTTGGACTACCTTGACTTCCTTGGGATCCACTGCTCCCAGAGCCGCCTTGACCGTCAGGAGACCCTCCATTTCCAGCACTGCCTTCAGTTCCAGAAGCAGGTCCATTGTTAGCGTCCTGGGTTTTAGTATCCCTTCTCTGTAATCCACCTTGGCTGCCTGCACTTCCTGGAGTTCCTTGGGATCTACTGTTTCCTGCACCGCTTTGGCTGCTAGGAGACCCTCCGTTTCCAGCGCCACCTTGAGTTCCAGAAGCCGGTCCATTGTTAGCGTTCTGGGTTTGAGTACTCCTTCTCCGTCTATGTGATCCACCTTGGCTGCCTGCACTACCTGGAGTTCCTTGGGATCTACTGTTTCCTGCACCGCTTTGGCTGCTAGGAGACCCTCCATGTCCAGCGCCACCTTGAGTTCCAGGAGCCGATCCATTGTTAGGATTCTGGGTTTGAGAATTCCTTCGCAGTCTCTGTGATCCCGCTTGACTGCCTGCACTACCTTGAGCTCCTTGTGATACACTGCTTCCTGCACCACTTTGCCTACCAGCAGACCCTGTATCTCCAGCGCCGCCTTGAGTTCCAGGAGCTGGCCCATTGTTAGCGTCCTGGGTTTTAGTATCCCTTCTCTGTGATCCGCGTTGGCTGAATGCACTTCCTGGAGTTCCTTGGGATCCACTGTTTCCTGCACCGCTTTGACTGCCAAGAGACCCTGCATTTCCAGCACCACCTTGAATTCCGGAGCCGGTCCATTGTTAGCGTTCCGGGTTTGAGAATTCCTTCGCAGTCTCTGTGATCCGCCTTGGCTGCCTGCACTACCTTGACCTCCTTGAGATGCACTGCTTCCTGCGCCGCTTTGGCTGCCAGGAGACCCTCCATTTCTAGCGCCACCTTGAGTTCCAGTAGCCGGTCGATTGTTAGCGTTCTGGGATTGAGTATTCCTTCTCAGTCTCTGTGATCCGCCTTGGCTGCCTGCACTACCTGGAGTTCCTTGGGATCCACTGTTTCCTGCACCGCTTTGGCTGCTAGGAGACCCTGCATTTCCAGCACCACCTTGAGTTCCGGGAGCGGGTCCACTGTTAGCGTTCTGGGTTTGAGTATTCCTCCTAAGTCTCTGCGATCCGCCTTGACTTCCTGCACTACCTTGACCTGCTTGGGATGCACTGCTTCCTGTATTACCTTGACCTCCTGGGGATGCACTGCTTCCTGCGCCGCTTTGGCTGCCAGGAGACCCTCCATTTCTAGTGCCACCTTGAGTTCCAGTAGCCGGTCCATTCATAGGCGTAGAGTTATATGGGCCCGTGGGGCTCGAGCCCCCCCAATAAATTGTGAATAGGGGCTGAGCCCACCCAATAATTTATCACTAAATACAGAAAACTAATTTATACTAACATAAAAAAAAGTATTCACGCCATTTACAAATGTTTAAAAAAAACATTTACTTGTACTTTTAAAAATTTTCTTCTTTTGATTTCAATCATGATTTAGTATTCATTGTGACGCCCTGTAACACAAAATGTTACTATAAGCTGCCCTCGCCAGGCTCTGGTTAATTAAAATCAGTTTATGCAATGTAAAGTATGAAATGAAGAAAAGTTCAGATGTGTCTAAAATGCACTATCTCATCGAATTTTTTTTTCCCTCCTTTGGATTTTTTACTTTGCTTCTATTTTCAACTTATAACATGGTAGGAAGATACTAACATGGATACTTACCTTACATTGGTATAGAATTCTATGGACCCATAGAGATCGAGCGCCTCCAATAATTTACACTTATATATAGTAAGTCATAGCTGCCAACTACTACGGAATATAACTAACCACTTTTTGTAAACAGGTATTTCTTAATTATTTTTTTCAAAATAGTAACCGGCTCGTTTGCGCATCACAAAAATTTTGCTATATTTTAAGCCGAAAAATCATGTAGAAAAAGTGGTTAATTATATTCCGTAGTAGTTGGCAACTATGAGTAAGTTATATGTACGTGAATCAGTGGCGTAGCCATAAATTTTTCATTGGGGGGGGGGGGGGGTTATGACTTCTGCAACTCACATATATGTATACGGGTGTATGATAAGGGAGTGAAGAATATACATTTTGTATGGCAAAAAATTCCTTATGGGGGGAGGGTTATGACCCCCTAACCCCCTCCCCCTTTGGCTAAGCCACTGACGTGAATATAAGTGTTTGAGGGGCCCGCCCCCCCAATAATTTTGAAAACTTTACGCTTATGGGTCCATTGATAGCTTTCCGGGTTTGAGAATTCCTTCGCAGTCTCTTTGATCCCGCTTGACTGCCTGGACTACCTTGACTTCCTTGGGATCCACTGCTCCTTGCGCCGCCTTGACCGTCAGAAGACCCTGCATTTCCAGCACCGCCTTGAGTTCCAGAAGCAGGTCCATTGTTAGCGTTCTTGGTTTGAGAATTCCTTCGCAGTCTCTGTGATCCCGCTTGACTGCCTGCACTACCTTGAGCTCCTTGTGATGCACTGCTTCCTGCACCGCTTTGGCTGCCAGGAGACCCTGTATTTCCAACGCCGACTTGAGTTCCAGGAGCTGGCCCATTGTTAGCGTCCTTGGTTTGAGTATCCCTTCTCTGTGATCCGCCTTGGCCTCCTGCACTACCTAGAGTTGCTTGGGATCCACTGTTTCCTGCACCGCTTTGGCTGCCAGGAGACCCTGCATTTCCAGCACCACCTTGAGTTACAGGAGCCGGTCCATTTTCAGGATTTTTAGCTTCCCTTTTCGAAATTAGTCCAGATGTCAATGAGCCTCGTGTAAGAAAGCCTGTTTCTTGTCTTGGAAGCATTTGTTCCAAGACTGAATTTAGTCCACTCATATTCCCATGAGATCCGTTGTTTGCAACGCCCAGAAGGAAAATACATATCTGAAATAAAATCAGAAAAAGAAGAAATTATTTTAGCGTCCCCAAAAAAGGATAATGATAAGCATATTACATTTAGACACTGTTCTTCGAACTTTGATTTATGTCTCTGTCCTTTGTTTATGTGTCGTAAATAGGCACCAAATGTTAATGTGCTATTCCATTTCTGTAACTTAGTGCCTAGTTTGAACACGCTTATAAGACGTGTTTTATTTTTCTACAGGAAGACGCAAAAGAAGTCTAATGCATTAGTATATGCGCAATCAATGCTTAAATGTTTTCAAGAGGAGAAAAACAAAGTAGAGATAATCTTAATAAATATTTTTTCAGACGAAAATTGAATGCGTAGACAAAAAGAAATATTCTGATAGATTTAGATTTAAAAGTCACATCAATAATTGACGGGAAATTTTTCATTTCACTGATAATTAATCACTGACCGTTGAAGCTCACAGAAAGATGGCACTTTCATTTTCCTCTAAAAAAGAGGAGAAACGTTAATTATAATTTTTAACACAGAGCACTATTTTCTGCTGCTTACTCGGTTAAATTAGTTTGAAAGGCTCGACAGCAGGTATTTCAAATCTGCACCCATCGTTACTTCTCGGCTTGGATAATATTGCTTCGTTGTGACCCAACATGTGTTGCTGTGGCTGCACACCGCTCCCTGTTAAGGAATTTCGCAAATACTCCTGCCTGGAAACAACGATGTTCACAGAATGTAAGTTACTGACGTCACGTCTTTTTAACGATAGACACGAATATTTTAGCTGTACTGTGAGTATAAATTAGATCTTATTAGAAGGAGTTTTATAATCAGTACCTGTTAAATGGAAGCTGTGTATCAGATATTTCCCCCTGATATTTTTCAAAAAGGATCGTTTTCTATAATTTTCAGAAGTTTAAATTTTATGTTTTATATTTTGATGGTCAAAGAGACGACTGCAGACGTCATTAAACATTTGAGGGAATCAGAATGAGTGGTCTACAGGAACTCCTTGTATTCCTTGGTCATTTTATGGAGTGCCCTTGCGATCTGGGAAATGTTCTTCACGAATCTGCTTTAGGGCGTACATAATCCATGGAAATCTTTGATGTGTGTGATTATGGCAACGCTACACTAGGGCGATCTGCCAAGGGGGTGGTTGCCTTGGTAGGAGGACTTTCTAAAGTGTTCTAACGCGTATTCACGTTACATCTGGAGAAAACCTACCAAAACTCGTTAGATCGACAGCCGCAATGGTACCCGAACCCCCGAACTCACCTTCAAGAGCTCGTCTCTTAAAGGTGAGACCAGCTCTACACCACGTGTCTTTTCGGGCAGATTCGTGCTAACGTCTTTGAACGAGACGACAATCGACAACAACTTCGATCGAGATAATTCACCTTCTTAAAAAAATAACTTAGCCTGCTTACTCTTAAACGAAGTTCTCTCTAATTTCTAAATACTTTCACGCTGTTTGACGCATGCAGTGTAGACTTCCCTCCACTTTTTTTTTATTTCAACAAGTGTAACGTAATTGCGTAATTCATGGAGAAAAATCCTTTTTATTCCCAAAATGTATGGAACCTACGAAATATTCTTTCTTTTCATAGCGAAATAAATTGCATTATACTCAAAATCAGAGTCTGACTAGGATCTTTTTACTAATTTGAAGTAAGCAGGAAAATTCTCATATTTCTGCAACGTATAATTGTATCATTACACACGATTTGGGGGGGCCCTTTAATCAGAAGATTGGAGCATCTGTCGCTATGGCTGTGCCTAAGTTAGGCTTTGTTAATATGGCTTTGAACACAAGTGTCACTGGCCTACCAAAATTTCACATGAGAATCAGGCCCCCAAATATCAAAATGAGCTATTCTTATTTTATTTTATTAGTAATATAAATCTTCCCTTCGGGTATGTAGTATTACTTGCGTCACTGACGGCCTTCAGTTTAATTACAACTAATTAGACACATTTATCTGATTTGAGAATAAAGTTGCTGCTGCCAATTTTTTTCTGATATTCAGAACTTTACTAAGCCAACACAAAGTCCACGGCAGATAGTATCTCTCATGGGGGCCCCTACATACTGATATAGGCATTTTCATTTTGCATTCGCACATACATAAAACAAGCCCTTTTTTTCGGCATTTTCTCTCGGTGTGAGAGTTGCGTGACAACGTTCAATTGAAAAACAAAAAATCTTCCGTAACTTAGTTGAATGATTTATCCGAATCGTAATTCTCTCTCTCTTCTCCTCTCTTGAGTTCTTGACCCCATGCTTTTCCCCTATAAAACTTGAGATTTTTCTTTTTGACATTTTAAATTACTTGTATAATACGGGGTGTGTCACAATTCCCTCCCGGGTTTGGAAGGCTTATAAAATGATATATATTACCAATACAGCAACTCAGTTGGCTTTATTAGAGAAAGAAATGTTACAATTTTTATTTCACAAAAGTCCAATATGTGAGCCTTTCGTGAGATCGGCGGATTAATGCAAATTTGTGGGGGGCGGGGTTTCATTCTCGATAAGAAACTCGATCTTCAGCGAATAATTACAGTAAAGCTATCATTCCAGCAAATGTCACCGATAGGTGTCGCTGACATGCACAAGGGGAACCAATTTTCCAAATTTAAAAAGATAAACCGAAATCCCTGTAATCATTTCTATGCAAACTGCAATTTTGTATCATAATTTGTTCTTTTTTAATGAATTTTTAAAGTTTTTGGGGGCTTTATGGTCACTTGGTATTAAGTGAATCAGTTCAAAGATTGAAGAACAGTAACAGGTGGTTCAGAGGACCAGACTGTTTGGCATTATCGGAAGAACTTTGACCATCGAGCATAGCAGATAAAGTAACATCAGAAGAAATGCTAGCAGGAAAGAAAACAGTCAAAACAGAAACTTGCCATCAATTAGTGTTCAACACCATCCCTAATAATGACCCAGTCCTAAATATTGAAAACAACAGTAAACTATCAAAGATGTATCGAATCACTGATTGGATCAACAGATTTGTTTGCAACGCGAGAAATGATACCAAAAAATCTGGTCCATTAACTGCAGATGAATTGCGTGTAGCTGAAATTTATTGGGTAAAACACCCTCAGTCAATACATTTTAAAAGTGAGATTAACTCATTGAAAGAAGCCAATTCAGTAGACATGTCTGTACAATTTAAATCCAATTTTAGATTCGAATGAAATCATAAGCTTAGGCGGAAGACTACAAAACTCCGATCTGAAATTGCACGAAAAACATCCACGGATAATTCCCAGCAAGTCAAAATACACCGAATTACTAGTAATGAACGCTCATTTAAAGGTCTATCATTCGGGAGTAGTTGATACTTTGACGGAAGCAAGAAGTAAATTTTGGATCCTTAGAGGAAGACAAGTAGCTAAATCTATCTTGAAGAAATGCTTAACTTGCAAACGATTTAAAATACTTTCTGATACACAAGTGATATTACCTCTGCTAGGGAACAGAATCCAGAAATCCCTTCTATTCGAGATCACAGGAATCGATTTCGCTGGCCCCTTCGTTACAAGAGATGATAACAGGAAGCATTATACATTAATTGCTCTGTACATGCGCGGTCACACGTGCAATTCACTTAATTAGTATCAACTTGACAACAGAAACGTTCTTATTATCTTTACGTAGATTCATCTCCAGGCGTGGATTGTGTTCAACTATCTATTCCGATGACGCGAAGACATTTAAGAGATCAAACCTCGGTTTGAAAGAGATATGGAATAACATCATTTCATCGGAAGTAAGCGACTTTTTCGGAAAAACAGATATAAATTGGAAATTTAAAGTGGAAAGAGCTCCCTGGTGGAGCGGGTTCTGGGAGAGATTAGTAAGATCAGTCAAAACAATCCTACGCAAAGTTATCGGAAAGTCGTCACTATCTGTCGCAGAACTAGAAACCATATTAACAGAGATAGAATCTACACTACGTGACATTGAAAGTGCAACACCAAGAAGAAGTGGTCTGAAAATTATGCAAATTTCAGGGTAAATGCACCTTGCCGAGTTATGCTAATGATGTAAAATAGGCATCTCGCCGGTGCACGTGGAAAAAGATATACGGGAAGGAACCGGTAGAATGGACAATTTTTGTGAAAGTAATGCTGCAAGAGAAACTGTCGTAGAAATGTTATTCTTGTCTCAGAGGACACGTGTAACCAGAGAATGCCAGGCCGCCGTCAACGGAGGCAGTTCCAGCAGACCGACGATTTTACGAGGGGCATTGTGATCGGACTGAGAAGTGCAGGTTGGTCCATTCGGCAAATCTCGGCAGACCCACACCTGGATGCGTTCACTGTACACCGGAAGATGGTTGGAACAAGGAAATGTGGCACGTTTAAGGGGTGCCGATGCAGCCAGAGTGACGGCAGCACGCGTGGATCGACGTATACACCGACAAGCGGTGACGGCCCCGCAAGCTACTTCAACCTCCATTCTGCGACATGTTCAAGACACCTTGGATGTTCCTATATAGACCAGAACCATTTCCCTTCGATTAGTTGCTAGTGGCCTGCACTCATGGCGTTCGTTAAGAAGACTGCCATTGGCTCCACAACATAGACGCCAACGACTGCAATGGTATCAGGATAGAACGACGTGGACGACAGAATGGCACAGGGTCGTGTTCTCAGATGAGTCACGTCACGTTTCTGTTTCTCCAGTGATAGTCGCCGCGTACGAATGTGGCGTCGACGTGGAAACAGGTCCAATCCGGCAGCAATTGTAGAACGCCCCACCGCGCGACAACGTGGCATCATGGTTTGGGGAGCAATTGCGTATGACTCCAGGTCACCTCTAGTTCGTATTCGGGCACTATGACGGCTCAACGATGGTTGGATGATGTGCTGCGGCCGGTGACACTCCCCTACCTTCAAACAGTTCCCAACGCCCTGTATCAGCAGGAGAACGCTCGACCGCACACTGCTCGCACCAGCCAACGTGTTCTGCAAGGTGTACAGACGCTTCCCTGGCAGCGTACTCTCCTGATCTGTCGCCAATGGAACACATTTGGGATGTGATTGGGCGCCATTTGCAGACACTGCCACTAGGCCGTTCAGAAAACGAACTGTGGCAAATGGTTGACAGGGAATGGAGAAACATTCCTCAGGACGCCATCCGTACTCTCATTGACAGTACCTAGGCGTATTGCTTCGTGTATCGCCGTCCACGATGGTCCGACAACCTACTAAGACGACGCTGCTCTCCCTCTGTATTATGCATATCATTTTGAAATAAAGATCATTTATTGGCTGTCTCTCTCTGCTTGCTGAGTTTCAACACTTTCTGGGCACTCCTTATGGGTGTTGCATTTTCAATGTCGGGCAGTGTATAATAAATTCCCGACCAATCACATATTTATATGAAGATACCGCAGAACCATCACCATTGACGCCAGCTCATTTTTTAACAGGAAGACGAATAACGTCATAGCCACAAGTAAAACTCAACGAAAACCTCATGACAACCAGAAAGACTTTAACTAAACGTTACAACTATCCACAAAGACTGTTGGATTATTAATGGGAAAAATGGAGAAAGAAATATTTAATAAACTTGAAATCAGCCAATTGTGCACCTTCAGCTGCAACATCACAAGATTTTAAAGAAGGTGATGCGGTACTTCTGGGAGACACTAAGCTACCCAGACATATGTGGAGCATGGGTAGAATACTTCCAGGTAGTTTTGTGGTAGAGGCGGAATGGTAAGAGCATGAAGTGTAAAAATCAACTCGGAATCATCAAAAGACCTGTCCAGTTACTATTTCCTTTAGAACTACGAGACTGATTGAACTCAGAATGTTTCGAAAGCAGATAAAAAATAGGTAAGTCACTTACTTTCAGGGACTGCCAGAGGAGGAGCTGTTTTAAGATTCTTAATTTAATTTGGAACACAATGAAATAATGACGTATACCAATATTAATCTTGGTTATTATTATTGGTTCTAAATATCTACAGTACATGTATCTACAAAAGGTTCTATATTTCCACTGTTACCAGCCAGTGTCATTACCAAAAAATGGCATCAATGTTTCTTCGCGCTGGCTATTTGGCCATCTAAGTGCGCAATCAACAATAAACGGAAAACGTCGCCCAAAAGGTAAAATATACTCACCTCCTGCGCGTAGGCAGGCAGGCGCGGATCCAAGGGGAGGTCGGGGAGGCGATCGCCCCCCTCCTGGGCGAAGTCCAAAAATCTGTTAAAATATATTATGAAAGTATAATGAAAATTAAGTAGCCTTTTTCTAAGGGGTGTATTGCGGGTACTACTCCCTGTCCTTTTTAATCATCACTCATATATGGATTTTATCAATAAAATAATTACATCAATTGGTATAATTGATTATATTAATTAATTATAAAATTATTTTGCGCATTCTACCCCTCTGTTTCAGGTACAAAATTACCCCCTCCTTGAGTAATTTCTGGATCCGCTTTTGTAAGCAGGGGCATCTGGTGAGTTAGAAATATTAATAAAGTTGCATAAGTAAGAGAGTCTATAAAGTCTTTGTACAGTTCAGTATACGTGGGGTGCCTGTGAGACAGAACAATTTATCAAAACTTTAATTGTGTTATATTATCTATGTTAGCGTGTAATTTGTTAGCGTGTATTGATAACTTCATTATTTGTATTGTAACTAACTATTTCACTTTAATATTTAGATGAAACTTAATTTTATCGGGGGGGGGGGGGCATGATGTAGAATCTTGTGGCTTTCCTCCTCCAATCAGAAAATTGCTGCGTGATTGCAGCGACACTGTGCAAGTATGATTTTTTATTCAGATTGCATCCGGATCTAACGAGAGACAGGCGTGTTCGCCTGAATGGCTAAACTTCTTAGATGTCTTTGAATGTATATAAGCAGAATAAATTAATCTAGATAACGAATGCTTTAAGAACATTTATGGATAACTCATAGTTACCAAAAGAAAGAAGTTTAGAAGGTTTTATCCGATCAGTTGTGAGGTTTCGGAAAGATTAGATATTGTTTAAGCTTTAATTTAGGTTAGAAAGAATATTCAATGCTTAAATACTTCAAATTGATATTTTGTTGCACGTAAATAATTACTTCTTAGCGTTTTTTCGTGAAATTGGGCAATATATCACAAAAATTTCAAACTCGGGGGGGGGGGGGGGGGGGCTGTTATCTACGGAGGTTTTGATTGTGACGTAAGACATTTGCAATCTCACTTGAAATTTAAAAGTGAATTATACCTTCGACAGAAAACAAAGAAGCTCGATCTAATAATGTATGGCTCACGAATATAAAAAATAAATAAATAAAAATAGCTCTTCTCATGCTAATCAGAATACCAGAATCTGAGAAATTGCGGAATTATTTCAAGTCTAATGTTATTTTTTCAATACAAGTCTTAACATAACTGGGTGTCCAAGTCATTTTCAAACTCTTGACATCAGACAGAACAGAAGGACATCAATCTCACTGCTTTAGCTAGCTTTATCTAACGCTTTAAATATATATATAGCTAGCTATATATATATATTTAAAGGGTCATGTTTTACTTGATAGGATACCGGAGAAGATCTTTAAACGCCGAAAATGTCTCTTAAATTCGGTGTAGATTTTCTGAATTATAAAGTCCCCAATGGCTTTTTCCACATCGCTTTACAAATCTATGCAAATTTTCAAGCCGATAGATCAACAGTGTAGATTTGTATACTAGATAGACAAACTTTCACTTATATACATCCGACAGTACTAGTTAATTAATAGCATATAGGTATTTACAGTATCATATCAGTGAATCAAAGAATATGGCGTTACAGTTATTTAAGGTAAGGGGCCTATTGGAAGTTCAACGAGAAAAGAAATAAGAGCTAGGAAAAATCACACTGTAAATTTTTGGATGCCTTCTATCTATATTATTCTGCCAGTTCTTTGTAAGTTGTTGTAAAACGAATTTTTTATCACTTATGCTCTGCTGTTACCTTAAAAAGCGAAAACTGACAATTCATATCTGTAAATATTCCATTTTAATTTTTTAAGAATTCATTGTGTGGGGGCCCTCTTCAGCCGAGGCCCCGCACTGCGGGGGCTTACGGTACGCCTCTGAATTCATTCTGATACTTTATTTTTATTTTAGATTAGATTTTTTTATTTATTTTTATTTTAGATCGATGCAAACAGTTCATTTTTTATTGTTTTGAAGGCAGAATTCCCCTTCCCTCCAGCTACAGGCCTTAAAAATTGCATTTAAAAAATTACGCCAGGATTTGAAAAAAAAAAAAAAAAATTCAGAATAATTCTAGATAATCTGCACTACACATTGAAATAAATAAAAAAGCGGCGCCCCCTTCATGAAATTTTCAGAAAAAAAAAGTATTAAAAATGAAATTGGACGGGAAATTTTTCCGAATAATGTCACATTCTGCTAAGTTGTCGATTTTTAAGAATTCGCTCGAAAAGAGTAATAACTGGCACGGCTTTATCGTTTATTTCAGAGCATAGTACAGCTTATTAAAAAGACGTTACAAAAATTGTAAACGCTTGGCACACTTCGTTTATTCGTATATACGTATAACACGTGATTTTTTAAAAAGTACACCACTCCCTTTCAGCAGCGCTTTTTATACTCAACATTATAAGAGTGGTTTATGTCTTGAATCTGACAAGCACGTACTTAATATTCAAAAAATGTGAAACGCCTCACGATTTTGCGTGTCATCCTTGCGCAGGGGCCATGCTAATCTTTGTATTGCTCCAATTTCAGTGTGTGCACTGCCGCGAAGCAAGTACACCATGAAGTGTTCTCTTTCAATATTTACAGTAGGAAACTACTGGTAAAATTAAAAATAGTAATGGTTTTAACTTAAACGCTTTAAGAGAGATATTAATTAGTTTGCACGTAAACTCACTTTATTTCAATAATAGGTATTACTGCACTTTCTTTAACTTCGAAAGCATTTACATTTTCGCAATAACTAAGCATATTTCTGGACATATCTGTAAATAGTGCCGATTTTAGAGCTCTTTATTTTCAGTCGAAGAATCATCTTCAAGCACTCCTCCCCCCAAAGTTTGATTTTTGTTACTAAAATGATGATACAGTCTTTCAGTGAAAAATTTTGCTTTTTAGTCGTTTGAACCCCCTCCGAAATTTTTGGACCCCTTCCAAAATGTTTTTCTGGATATGTGCATTCCAAAGGCGTAACTTAATAAGGGCAAAGGGGGTCAATTGTTGCCCCCTTCCCAAATTCAATGAATTACGATTACACCAATTTGAAAATTGTATTTTCCACGATAGGAAACATTTTGCCACCCACCCCCCCTCCTCAATATTAGTCTCCCAATCGCGCCAACAGGGAGAGGGGCAAATAATAAAATAACATTCTTTACTATACACCATCTTTAACGTCCATGCCAAACCCCACTATTGTCATTAGACAAGGGTAGCGTTTGGTGATCCACGCCCCCCCCCCCAAAAAAAAAAACTTGTCTGAATCTTTCTGGCACATAAATTACTATTTGTAAAAGTGTATTGAAAAACTACCATATTGGAGCATAAAAGTTAGGTTGGAATGAAATAAAAAAAGATAATTTTGTCTATCCAAAGTGTATTATCAAGCAGAATATTACCTTTCAGCAATGGCTTTCTCTTTTTGGGGGGAGGGGAGGCGGAACCCCCCCCCTAGTCCCTTTCCCTGGATCCCTTACTGGCAATAACTGAGTTTATCATAACTACTTAATTTCTTTTTATACTTACTCTTACAACATAAATAATAATAATAATAAGGATCTTACAGTACCACCCCCATTCCTCGAAACAATATGTCTGGATACGCATTGGAAAAAATAACCTCCAAATAAGTTCTTACCTTCTGTTTCTAAAGCAGCATCAATAGTTTCACTCAGCAATGTTTCGTCTTGTTTAGTCTTCCTTCTTTGCGATGAAACAAACTCTCAATTTAATTTTTCGGGGGACACATGGTAGATTAAGAGAAACGAAGACTCCCAATGCACTTCCTAATTCTTTGTATCCATCCTTTATTTTAAAAATGTCGGATCTCATGACTAACTAAGGAATATAAACCGCCGTTCTAAAATACCCAAAGAGCTTCACGCACCTTCTAGGCGCCCGTGCCGCTATTTTTATTTATTTATTTATTTATTATATCTGTAGCCCGAGCCCGTCTCATCTCTACCGTGAACTCCTCCCGCCTTCTGTCTTGCTCTGACTATTCATATACCGGGATCTATTATGTATGTAGGTCTGTGTTTTCATTCCTCTGAAGGAAATGGACGGAAGTCTTTTGTGAGGCATCTTCGAGTGTTCGGACATGGCAGAAGGCCGATATTTGAACTAATCATTCTTCTCGATATCAAACCGAAGAGCGACTTTGCGCGGTCTTGAAAAGAAATTACGTAGATAAGAAGAATAAACCTAATGCCTTGGGCAGACAGCAAGAAAAGAAACTTCGATACTGTATTGGCCAGTAGTCTTTTTTTTTTTTTTTTTAAGGGGGAAAAAAAGTACTCACCTCGAAGTGACAGAAAAAGTTGCTTTGAGATGTGACTTCGGCTATCTGTTTTCTTTTTTTTTTCCTGTTACAGTATTTTAAACGAATATTATACAGTATTCCTCGGTCCCCCTATTAAAACATTGAGGGGGACGTGACCCCTTGTCCCCATAGCTTGCGATGCCCATACATAAGCCATGGGTTGGCACCTTTTCTCCCTTTCCCGGGTTGACACATTTGACATTGAGCACAAAAGCCATTTTGACGTGCGGCATTAATTTGGCTTCCAAACGGCTTGTTTGGCGCTGTCTTCGGAGCCGAGATCCTCGGGCTCTCGCATGATTATCTACACAACCGGAGGTAGAAATTTCGCCAATCAATAGCTATTGGCAAAATTTTTCCACTTAGGAGGAAATTATTTTTTATTTGCTTATTCCTACTTTTATATATATATATATATATATATATATATATATATGTTGATATTGATTTTAAAATAATTAAATCATTTAAAAATTATGAACAAGCAGCTATAAAAAACATAAATATTAAATAATGTAAATGTGGCTTTTTGTTTAGTAAGAAAGTAAACTTTTCAATTTAACATAATTAGGTAAAAATAGTAAAAGTTGTATAGTAATTCTGATAATCATTTGAAAACAGAAAACAAAAACCCGTTTAGAAAACAGGCCACACGCAGTATATGATTTGAATATTTTATTAAACTAAATAAATAATATCACAATTCAGCATTTTATATTCTACGTAGGCAATAAATGTTCTTATAATTCTTTCGCTGATGTCTTCTGAGAATACTGCAATTAAAAAAGGAAGAAAGTGGGATTTAAATTTTGCATAAATAGGACATCTAATTAATTTTAAAATTAATATTTTGAGAAAAATAATGAGCTAAAACATTAAGTCATGAACAGGGTGTGAAATAAGTCATTTTAATTCAAATCAATTGTTACTGGAGTAACTGATTTGTCAGTGAATTGCAGTACTGAAATTGTTAATAGAATAAATTATTTTATGAGTTATGCAGTGAAGTAGGAGTAAAAAAAAAAAAAATCCTGCTCATATCTTAAAAAAATAAAGTTTAGCAAATAGACTAAACATCTTAAGACTTTCTCAGAATCTATCCTTGTAGGTTTTATAAGTTAGTTTAATATACAGAATGGCCAAAGAGATTGAAATGCACTTTAATTCTTCACCTATTTAAGATAAGCCATCAATGTAAATTGCAAAAATACGTACAGGCGTCCCAAAAAGATGGTAATGTGCTTTAATTCTTCCTCCATAAGAGATTAAGCAATGTAAATTGAAAAAAAAAATCAAATTAAGGCCGGAAAGGAGAATACGTTAAGAAAATATTCATCAATTTAATTTTCAAAAAGTGACAATTTTTAAGTTTGTGTACGACCCCCATAAAAAAAATTCCAATTAGTAAAATGTACCCCCTACACTATGAAAGATGATGTACTAAATTTCAACCTTTCATCATAAAATGTCTCGGAGCTATCTTTAAACAATGATGCAAAGGGACTACACATGAATTTCAAGGTAAAAATATATTTATTTAAATTTCTCTACGACCCCTCAAACGCAATGAGATTTTTTTTCTCTTCGAGAGCCATTGAAAACTTCTTGAAATCAGCATACGTTTATCTTCATTCTGACACTTTTTAGGATATAACTCTCAAAATTTGACCACCACCTTATTAGTGTACACTGCCGCAAATAGAGTTCATGTCACCTGGAGAAAACCTCAATTTTACCGCCCCCCTCAACACGGTACTCGGGGAAAACGTTAATTATGGCGCTCTCCTCAAAATGACGCCCGGACCAAATGCCCGGACTTAGAGAGGGCAAATGCGCCATGTGCCCTCTCTAGTTGCGGTCCTGATAGTGTATGGAGTACATTTTACTAATGGGGAAATTTCCTGAACGGGGACCGTATACAAATTTAATAAGTGTAACTCTAAAAATTAATCAGAGGAATTTTTTCTTAGTGTTTATTTATTTTTTTTCAACATTATTTTGAACATTTTTTCAATTTACATCGCCCACTTATCTCTAATGAATAAAGTATTAAAACGTATTGCACCTTTTTTGGACACTTTATATAAGACAGAAAATAAAACTATGTTAATGAAATAGTTCTCTCATTGCTTTCTAAAATGTTACATTTTTATACGATCCCTAGATAACTGATTGAGTAGACAATTGTTACTTTCAATTTAGAAAATACCTTTTTTTTTTTTAAATCAGTAGATCTTTATCTAATAGCATCTGATTTATGATAACGAAAAGACTAATGCACTTTTCAGTAGCATGTGAAAGGCTATTTCATCAATAAAAATATGGATCACAAACACATTGACGATGGAAATTGTTTAGATAAAAATAAATACCGAGTGCCAAAATATATCACATGAATCTAAATAAAAATGTTAGCAGAAAGGGATGATAAAAAGGAGTGGTATTCACAAAAGTGGCCATCATCATTCAGAGTGCTGTCTTTTTTGTGATATGGCAAAAAAATCACATTTCTCAACATGTGGTCCCCTGTTCACTAAGTTTTTTCCATTAAATATAACTCCTTCAGTATAAAGGATACAGATATGCAAATTTTTTTATGAACTTCAGATATTAAAGCTTTTTTTTAATTTACCAACTTTGACAGTAATGATGGTATAAACATTTTTAAAAATTAACTTTTTAAAACTAATACGAGGATGCTTTAGTCAGCATGGTCTTTTTCCCTGCCTTATTTAAAGCATTTTTACCATCTACATTGATACCTTATCTTTAAACGGTAAAAAATTAAAGCAAATTTCATACTTTATGGACCCTGTACTTGAGTTACATTCAATTGATAATATTGCCTATTTGGTACAAAAACAAGTTATCAATAGAAAGTCACTTAATTTAGCAAACAATGTGATGTGCAATCTATAAAAGTGTGCTTAAAAGTTTATTTGCATTCTAGGTTGATGCTGAGATTCCGATGATTTCCATTCATTTCCATATTTCAATGTTTAACCACCTTAGTAGATGATAAATGAATCAGCAACACTAAAAAACTTCCAGAAAAGCAACTATGCCAGATTGGTGTTACACAATTTGCACTTCAAAATTAAGGTGAGATTGCTTATACAGAGATGCCAACCTTCAATGGGATTTTTCAGTAGTAATTGAAAATATTTTCGGTAGTTTGTTGATGTTTGTCAGTAGTGATTCTCTTAGGCAAAATTTTGTTTTGCTTTGACTATTTTTTTTTTATGAAAAAGTTTTTAAAAATAAATGAATTGGAAATAAAAGTCAATCTTTACAATTACAGTATAGCAGACTTGACTACAAGAATGCTAAAGGGAAAATATTTATTATCAAGGTGGATGGATAAGGACTGAAATTAAAACGACGACGCTGCTTAGTACTTAAAAAAAAAATTCTGCCGAGAAAGTTGAATAAAAAATAAGACAATTCGTCGATCTACATATACATAGAAGAAATCAGATAATCTGCAAAATAAAACGACACATTTTCACAAATCACTGAAAAAAAAAAAAATCTCAATTGGAGGCGAATGTCTCCAAACGGCCAGGAAAATTGACACTGCGATGACGTTATCAGCAAAATACCATAATTTCAGTGTAAAACGTAAATGGAGCAAAATATAGAAGTACGGCGCAGCTGACAGCCGTTTAACACTGACTAACGTTTAAAGAGTACCGTAAGGTTTCATCAAAAACGTACTATTAGTCAAATCATGGAATAATTTTTGAAAAATTCCTTAATATTCGAGAGTCCTTAAAATATACCGGAAAACTCGGTATGGCTGCTATGACAATCTATCTAGGAAATAAAAATACGCTCCGACAGAAACACATCGTAATTTCTTTATAATGGAATCTATACCCCCAAGCCTTCGCAGTTAGCGTGGCCTGAAAAACAAAAACAGAAGTGAAAAGCATCAAAGGGTGAGAAAGCAATGAGAAAGTGGGGGAAGAAGAGATGCTCCAGGAAAGTGCAGACTCAACACTTTTCCCTTCAGCCGGTGGACTACAAACACGGCGCCGATTGCATCCGATAATTGTTTGTTTTACGCTTTGAGTATTGTGCTCTTGGGTTTTTTTTTTTTTTAAGATCATTAAAAAACGTAATTGAAAACACCATCCAATAAATCAGTTGAAATTTTCGTAAAAATATACGCTTTTCTCCATAGTCCGTAGTAAATCAAATATTCAAGAAGAAACTACGGAGAATCCGTGGTAGTTGGCATCTCTGCTTATCAAGGAAATCTCAAATAAAGCAAGATTTTCCCTCTCTCAAGAATTTAGAAAGTTGAATAACCAAGCACTAATTGAAAACTTGTGTAGCTTTACAAAATGTGTAACATTTTATTTACATGCATATATGTTAACACTTTTAATACAACAAATAATTGTTTATTCAGTATACCATATATTGCAATACCTTTGTATAAATTTGATTGATAACTTCATTCAATATTGAAAAATGATTAGGTTTCATTCTCCTAGTTAAAAAACTGCAACAAATGTCTAACAGTAAATAAAAGATACCTTTTTTACTATCCATTCTGCATCTTCAACAGCTCTACTTATAATTTGTTTAATACGCTCTGGGTTTGTTTCATCTATATGACTGTTGAATGACTGTAAAGAATTGAAAACAGGCATAACTAGTCTAAAAGTGTGCTTGCATAAAAACAAAAATAGTATCCAGTTAACAGAGTCCAATAAAATTATGTTTTCCCTTGTACTATTTCATCATAATGAGTTGCAGATGAATTTTTGAAACAAAAGCACTAATTGATGGTACACTACAAAAAGAGAAATAATCATCGCTGAAAACAATCGTAAGTCCCAAAGAATATTCTGGACTTGAATTCATACATCATATGCATCAAAAAGACAATCGGGGATTTTTGGGAAAGAAAAATGCGGAATGTATGATCTAGAAGGCTTGCCATCATACCGGCATGACTTGTCAGGGCCGGCCGGAGAGAGGTGCGAACGTAGGCAATCGCAATCGCCTAAAGCCACGCGCTTGAAGAGACTGGGCCTTTTTTTGTTATCACATTAGACCGAGCTTGGTACATGTTTACAATATATCCGAAAAAAGCCAAGAAAAAAAAGCTAATATGTACTAGCTGTGGTAATAGTAACTTACATAAGACATGATAGAAAAGAGGCCCCCGCTATTCCGGTTCGCCTGGGGCCCTGCAAATATCTCGGGCCGGCCCTGGACTTGTGCACGGAACCTTGCTACTTTTTTAGTTCTACACATTTGCAGTGGATTGATGATGGTTTAGGCCGCCTTTGGCTGTAATGGACCAGAGTCTCTGACTTTTACCAGTGGTCTCCAAACATCACAATATTATTCTAAGACACTGAAGGATAACATGCTGCCGTAATTTTATTTCGAGGAGGGTCCAAGAAATCCAAAGCAATTGAAGGTTTTAGTATTACATATTAGTTTGTGGAGACATTTTTTTTTTCCTTCAGAAATAAGTCAAGACTATTACTTTAGATTGAAACATACGAGTATATACAGGATTGCTATAACTTAACTTCCCCTATAAACAAGGCTCTACAGCTAAAACGGATTAATGAACTATAACCACATTTGATATATAGACAGTGAGATGCACTCAAAGAATTTTGAAAAAATAACTTAGTTCAAAAAATATCCAACATGCGACGCTTTGCATAAAAAACAGCAAATTTAACAATGGAAATGGCTAATTCCAAACGTACAAATAATTTTATAATTAATATAAATAATAATTAAGAGCTTCTGAGGATTTATTAACTAATTGAGGTAGTTTTTTGAGCTGATTTCACCATGAAAAGTGCCACCTAGTGCACATTTTTTAACTATTTTAAAAACCTTCCTTCAATGCATCTTGTGTACAGTCCATATTCCACATTTTGTGGCAATCTGCTTACCTGTTTCAGCTGCAGGATGTTGTTTATAAGGGAAGTTTAATTATAATCATCCTGTACACATTGGTTGATAAAAATAATTTCTGAAGGTCAAATGTATGTAAAATAACAATGAAAATTACAGCGTCATGAGGTCTTTGCTTTTAGGTCATTTTGTTCAGTGCATCTTCAGGATTTATATTAACATTTCCATGTACTGAAAGTAGTAAACTAACTATGATAGTTTTTCATTGCCTGTTCTATATCGTAAGAATGTTTTAAACCTTTTAATGTTGGGAAACGACCTCTCTGAGGTTAAGCGCATAAAATTTTGATTGGGTTATTGAAAGGATATTACACAAATCCAGAGCCTCTTATACATTTTTTAGACTGCGATGCTTTTTCTATATTCTTCCATTTTTCACACCTCAATAAAAACTGCTTTTACTGTCATTTTCGTTATAAAGGGACAAATTCTTTAAGAGACCTGATTAATCAGCATCACAGTTTGAAAGTATTACGATCATCCAGGCAGCAGATATCTTTGTTTTCTTCAAACTGACTATTTAACAGATTTTCCTCTAAAGGATGTTGCCGACAAAATTACTGAAATTTAGACCTATCGAACATTTTCATGAGTTAAAATTGATCTTTCAAAGTTATTGGTCAGGAGATCCCACTTTTTTAGAATCGTACACAACTGAATCACTTGACAGATGAAGGATTGTGATCTCAAATCTTCAGGGACAGCCCAATTAGCAATGCATAGAAATATATTTTGCATTTTTACAACTTTAACTCAGTTTGTTCAAACTTTAACACTTGGTTTTAAAAGCTATTCTTTATAAACCCATTTGCATCATAGCAGGACATGAAAAGAAGGCCTTTATCACCAAATTTCATCAGTATCGGACTAACAGGGTACATGCATATGACTGGTGACAACGACCATGAAATTTGAGCATATATATACGATCCAGTGATAGTGACCAAGAAAACTGAGCATATATATACGCTAATGATGCAAATGGATCAAGCACAAAAGGATTCGTTTCCATGAATTGATAAGTGTGGAGTTACGTGGCAAACTTTAGAGCAATCCCGACCAAATGAAAAATTATTGCAAACTTGATTGAATTCTAAATAGAGAATTTCTGTCAGATTTTATATACAGGTCATGAACAAAAGTTAATATTTTCAATCAGCTTGTAGCTACTATAGGATAGGGAATACAACCTATAGTAACAGTTATGAATTTTATAGAATTTTATGAAAGTTAAGAATAAGCACCAAGAGTGGGTTAATTAATATTAACAATTTTCAAATTAAGTAGTTTATGAACAGATAATTTTTTTTACTATTAATTAACAGTGAAATATTAGGATTTTATTAACAATGGATGAAGCTAGTAATTTATGATACAGCTGTTTACATACATTGGTCTGTTGAGAATAAATTCGGGTCCGTTATTGGACCCTTCACAAAATATTTTATCATAAAACCAGAACTTTCAAACAATATTTTATCTTAAAAACAGACCCTCCACAGTATTTTTCAATTGAAAAACAGACCTTTCATAAAATTCTTTCTCTGGTAAACGGACCCTTCAGCAATATGTGTTTATATCTATAATTAAATATTTGCAAATTGAACGAACCTTCCCAACATAAACAGACGCATAAACATTGCTTCGCTTTTTTCTTTTTCTACGGCTGACTCATGCTTTAAGTGGTGAGAGGAACACCAATGACGTCTAGCGCTCTACATGCAGAGACAAAGAGGCGATTAGACTTTCTCCAGAGTATAAATTATTTCTACCTCATAAAAGTTTTAGAGTGGCAACACTGGTTGCGTTGCTTATTTTGTGATTGCTCTCATGGCACAGTGGTTATGCCACTGAAAATGGTAGATGGCCGAAGTGTGAAGTTTCCGGGTTCGGGTCCCATCGCGCGGCTGTCGATCTAACGGTCTGGAGTTTTGGTAAGTTTTCTCCAGATGTAGCGTGAATACGCGTTAGACCCCCTTAGAAAGTCCTCCTACCAAGGCATCCCCCCCTTGGCAGATCGCCCTAGTGTAGCGTTGCCATAATCACACACAACCTGGAACGCTCGCTTTCCTGTGGTTTGCTCTTCTTGAGTTTTTTCAACATGAGCGTTACCACAGTGTCCAAATGTCACACATGTTACGGTTGAATCACGCTTCATATTAACTAGATGATTATTGAAAAATTCTCAATTATTCAGAAATTCCGGTTATCCGATATAGGTTTGATCACAATTACACCGGATAATGGATTACACCGGATTGAGGTTCTACTCTATATGTATTTACATAAATCAGTATGCATGAGTAAATTTAATGCCCTTATTTATAAAAAAAAAAATCTGTATGTGTTTGTTTAAATACATCCTCAAAAAAGTATACCAGTACCCTAAATGCACATCAAAAAAGTATTCCAGTATAAGCGAAATTTTGTACTTTACCTTTGATAATAATTAGTTTTGGCACTTTGTTGGGGGTTGCAGAATCCCTATCGTTGACTTAGTAGTAAGGAGACTAAAAAAGAACCAACAATAACATTTTTTTTTTTTTTAATTTGATCAATCACTTCCTTTTTTTAAATTTATATAGGACTGTCACTGGCCAAGTGCATTTAAGCAGTTTTAAAGTAGTATTTTAAGTGAATAGATTTATTCACTTATTAAGTGAATAGATTTATGGCTGTAAAATTTAATTATATTTGGTACAGATATTGTCAAAGATCAATATGTCAATCATTTTATTTCTGCTACATACGCCCTCTCAAAGAAGTATTTGTAGATAAGCAAAATTTCCTAATTTGGCTTTGCGAAAAATTAATTAGGTTTTGGCAAACACACAACTCGGCAGAAATATGAAAAATTATAATTATATATAACCCGATTCATATTTTATGATAAATAATTTTTAATATACAAAACTAACAAAGGAAGTTTTGCTTGAATACTTTTTTGAAACTGTTCATAATACAAGCAAGCAGACGGTCATAGATAATTATCATAAGATGCATTTAGCTGTTAAAAAGAATACTATTCCAGTACACTCTAGATAATCTGGCGGTTGGTTTGTCTGGCACATTCAATAATCCGGCATTCTTGGGAAACATGTCATATTCTGTTCCGTTTCGCA
The DNA here is from genome assembly GCA_038373885.1 of Cheiracanthium punctorium. Taxonomy (NCBI): domain Eukaryota; kingdom Metazoa; phylum Arthropoda; class Arachnida; order Araneae; family Cheiracanthiidae; genus Cheiracanthium; species Cheiracanthium punctorium. Next base: position 120,166 of record JAWZYV010014497.1, on the reverse strand, counting down.
GACCACCATGTATGTAAACAAGTATGCCCACTCTTGTGGATGCCTCCTTCTTTCATCATTGTCTTATAACTAATCTAATGTATTTTTTGTAGTGTACTTATCTAGTGTACTACAGTGTCAACCAATCGAAAGCATATGACCAAGTTTGTGTCAAAAACAAGAGATCTGGATAATCCGGAAATTTTCGATAATTTGGCAGATGTCGGGTCCCATGCATGCCAGATTATCAAGATTGTACTGTATTTTATTAAGGTTTTGAATATGGAGACAAAAAGACGAAAACTTAACGATAAATATTATTTGTATTATTATTATGAAACCGCTATGGACATTGACATAATATTTTCCAGGGGGGAGTTGGGGCAAAGATTACTTCACCATATGGTTACCATGAAAGAAAAAAAAACAGGGCATACAAAAACTCAGGGATGGGTAAGTATCTCCCTTGTCCTATGCTGTCAATGCTTATGGATAGCGCCGGTGGACCACCCAGGATTTTAGTTTAGGGCAGCTGGGCTATAGTTACAACTCTCTTATAACGTAGAAATATTCGGTACCAGTTGACTTGCTCATGGAACACAAGCCCACTACCAATGTAATTCATTATACAGTCATAAATAATCATTATATTTTTTCAGTGATGATGTAACCAAGTTTAATTGTGTTTCATACACCAACTGTCAGTACTTATTTAGAAACTAATGTATTTTTTGGTAAAAAATATCTTAGAAATAATTTGAAGATGATTTTTAAAAATAAAATACTTTAATTAAGTGACAATTTTCAATTTTTAAAGCTTTTCACTTCTAACTCTCTACCTTTAGGAGGGCTTTAGCCCCCCTCTGTGGGTGTGTCTATGGATAGAGTGCCTTCATCATCTTCACCCTCTCAAGGCACCCAGCATGGGCCTGTCTGGTTTTAAAAAGAAAGCTTACGTTGTAAATAGAGGGTAATAGTGGTAATATTTGTGAATAGCAATTGAGGTTGGTTTACTACAGTCCTCACAGAAAAGGATGGGAATTTACTTAATCAATCTGGAAAACTTATGGGAAGGGTCCGTGAACAATTATGAGTAAAAGCCGTTGCTGATAAGCCATGCCTTGCCATCTCTGCAGGGGTAAGGAGGCATTCTTCTGGTGAATTTTACAACATTTTAATGACCAGTTGGGATCCACCAAGAAAAGAATAATGTATTAAACTGCAAAGCCCACCCCCCACACAATGGATTTTTTTTTCCTTACCTCAGTGTCCCTTCATCCATCGAAATACATACAAAACATGGCTTAACAGCATTAACCTTAACTTGATCCGTAAAGCTTGAGATTAGCGATCGCCAGTGGCGACTGTGGAATTATTCCTGGCGACTACAAGACAGTCTGTCAGTCGCCAAAATTGGCGACCTGCAAAATTTACTCAGCAACTTCCATCCCTGTAGCAAAAGTCGGCGCTGTATGTCCAAGCAAAGTAAAGGCCTCTGCAAATACCCAGAGACTGTCGCGGGTCGCTTGGCAAATTATCACTTGTAAGCAATAAATTTTTCACACTGAGAAGAAAGAGGGAGATACTCCAGACAATAGGTAATTGGGGACCATGGATAATATTGCGGTTTTTACACTTGTGGTTTCCACCCCATCTATTGTTTGGTAGAGGGTCACCACGTCCAAACCCGATCAAATATCCCCCGTTCAAATACATTGTAACCGCGACGGTCTCTGGGTATCGGTAGAGGCCTTAAATCAAAGCAGGGGAAAATATCTAAAATTGATGACACACAAAATTTACTTTGCCCCGCCCCCCTCGGCCTCGTAGCAAAAGCTGAATGTCGGCACTATATGGACAAGCAAGGGAGAAAGGGGTGCAGATGTCTATGGTTGCAAAAATCTGAACAAAAGTATTATTCTAATTATAATTTGTTACAATTTCTACAATGAACGGCCGTAGTAAAAGGAGAAGAGTGGAAAGGAATGCCAAGATTTCTTCGTTTTTTGTGTCCCTGAGGGAAAGTACCGAAAGCATGTAACTTTTTGTCTTAATACAGTATTTCTCATAACTGATCAAAGAATGTTTTATTTTCTATGCTTTTATTTAAAACTAAATTTCATATTTGCTTACTGAAACAATATATGACTGTATGTAAAAGATGAATTAAGCATCTCATTAATAAGACATTGTACTGAAGGAACAGAGCTAATGTTTTTCTAAATTATAGTAACCCCCCCCCCTTTGTATATTTTCCGTCGTTCAACTCAGTCAGGGTCCAGTCAACTTATGAGTAATCGATAATTTTTTTTTTCAGATGATCTTTACTTTGACCCTTCTAAAATTTTTGACGGGAAGCACGTGCATTTTTTTATTATTATTATTAACTTGAAAACAATAAATAAACCCTCTGCTTTTGAAAGGTCGATGAAGAGAGTGGCATTCTTTTCATCCTGATTTACGCTACAGGAGATCGAAAACTACCATGCAAGATGCTTTATTTAAAACGAACATAAATGTTATTTTGTACATTCGAATACGCAAATAAAAACTAATGTAATAAACATACCATTTTTAGTTTTAAATAAATCTAATTTCTGCTGCTTTCATATTATTACGTTTTTCCTTTTGCAAGAGTTTTGGTATCTCTACAATAGCGCGAGAGGGAGGAGGAAGAGAAAGACAAAACACTTCTGATTTTGTTTTAATTTGTAATCCCCAGTAAAAGCGCTCTTCAAAGCTTAAATAAACAGATCTCCATGCCTTCAGAATTCCATTAATCAGTGTTACAGATGACCGGGTGTCGAAAACAAAAATTACGTAAGTACGGAAAATTTTGGCCACTAACTCTATATCAAAGTGGCCACTGGCCACTGAGGAATTTTTTTAATCTCAAGCTTTATTGATCGGTACGGGGGACCCGACAGATCTCACCCCTCCTAGGGACCAGAGTTTTCTCTGGACAGGCCTGGTATGAGACAACATATTTACTTAGTTGGGTCATTCTACAAAAAACGTGTTATTTGCAGTTTGTGGTTGGTAGTTTTAGAAATAATTATTTTAAAATATTCTCATGACATTTTAAATATTATGACAGATTTTTAAATATACTTACTAAAACCTGATGTTTTAATTTTTTTATTTGCTTTTCTCAAGGAATGGAGGGATACTTGTATACCTCCGTTACGTGTCGCAACATATTTTCCTCCATTTACTTGTTCACTTACTGGTTAAATACAAAAAGGGATATAGATTCAGTAGAGAAATTTCAGTTACTAGATGTTTTTCGTTTTTTTTTTTTACAGTTTAAATGAATTCTGTTACAAAAGAAATAAACATTTCAACTTTAATTATCCTTTGAATTACTGTTACAGTCTTTCTTGTATCCTCTGTTCAAAATGCAATTAGGCACAAGAATTTTCCATAAATGGCAGTCCAGTCACTTCATTACAGAGGATTAGAATCACAAGTAATCGTTTTTAATATCTGTTCTTCACATGGAAGTTAAACAGCTTAATTTGTAAGAATTTGAACTTTTTTTTCTCTCTGAAGTCAAATAGGACATTAACTTTGTGTATCCTCTATTCTTGATTTTAAAAAGGAAAAATTGTTTATTTCCTAAATTTATTTTTCTTATTTAATAATAAAGCACTTTTTTAGTAAAATCTAAATTAAAATGATGTGATAACTTTAAATCAACATGATACAAAAACAAAACATATCAATTTGTATCCTCTGTTCATGTATCCTCCGTTACAATATAATGGAGAATACAACTTTTTTAAAAATCATTTATTTGACTAATATATAATTTTTAGTAAGTCTAAATTTTGTGTTTAACAAAAACTACAGGTTTATTTACATAAAAAGCTTTTAAATCTTATTTTAAAAAATTAATTAAACAAATCACTTTGTTTTTACGATTCTATCTTGAAAGCTCTCGTTTTCTTATAAATTGTCTGTTCCTATTCAAATTCCTATTTGATCAAAATTCGATATTTGATCAAGATTCGATCAAAATTCCTATAAAATTCAGTATTGAGTGCTCCAATAAGATATCATGCATTTATTATTTCTTTCATAAAAGTGTATCCTTTGTAACTAGTTTGTATCCTCTTTTTTTTTTTTTTTTTTTTTTTTTTTTTTTTTTTTTTTTGAACATGAACAAAGTATCAAAAATAATCTGACCAACTACATGGGAGTAATAAGAAATATAAAAAGAGCAATATATATATATATATATTTATTTATTTATGAAAAATATATTTTTTTTTAATTTAACTTTGAAAACCTACGTTTACTGTAGAATGACCCAGTTGTGATATATCATGTCTAGTTATATATTGGGGAAAACGGTAAAATCATACAAGCCGGTGCCCACCCCATGTAAACATGGCGACAGTCGCTGGAGCTTGGCGGTCGCCAAGCTCCAGCGACTGTCGCCATGTTTACTAGTCATTCTAGGCAACCAGTGGTCCGTTTTTAACTAAAAAAACCCCAGTGGATTCAGCAACCTAGTTGTACAGCTATCTAAACTAGGCAACCAGTGGTCTGTTTGTAACTAAAAAAACCTCAGTGGATTCAGCAACCTAGTTGTACAGCTATCTAAACTAGGCAACCAGTGGTCCGTTTTTAACTAAAAAAACCTCAGTGGATTCAGCAACCTAGCTGTACAGCTATCTAAACTAGGCAACCAGTGGCCCGTTTTTAACTAAAAAAACCTCAGTGGATTCAGCAACCTAGCTGTACAGCTATGTAAACTATGCAACCAGTGGACCGTTTTTAACTAAAAAAACCTCAGCGGATTCAGCAACCTAGTTGTACAGCTATGTAAACTATGCAACCAGTGGACCGTTTTTAACTAAAAAAAAAACAACAGTGAACTAAGCAACCTAGTTGTACAGCTATGTAAACTATGCAACCAGTGGACCGTTTTTAACTAAAAAAAAAACAACAGTGAACTAAGCAACCTAGTTGTACAGCTAATGTAAACTGGGCAAACACTGGCCCGTTTTCAACTCAAAAAAACATCGGTGGATTAAACAACCTAGTTGTACACCTCTTATAAAGTCAGTATGATTAGAATAGCACGTAAATAGCACTTACGAAAACATAAACACTTCAAATATCAATTTAAAATTCACATTAAAAACCTTAAACATCGAAAGATTCGTTAAAAAAGAACACTTACCTCTATTTTTTTGGTAAATAACCGCTCAGAAATGTCCCCAACACCCACCGGCTTATAACGTACTATATTTCTAACAAACACCCACAAATTCTTTTCTTATATTAACATAACACATTTCATTCCCTTCCATCAATAACGCAAACAATTTCAAATTCCCAAACCTGACGAAACACGTATTCTTTATGGTTGCCAGTCACAACTACCACCGGCAGTTGGCGGTGCATCGCTCACTCTCGCGTCAGATTGTTCGCCAATGATTTGTAAACAAACCATTGATATGTAAACAAGGCACCGTATACGGAATATAGTCCCAGGTAAGCATCAATTTCAACAATATAGTAAAGTTAGTTCAATTCAAAAAGTTTGTGCTCTAAAAATAGAAGCACACGACATTTTGACGATAGGCACTATAAATGACGTCATCCATGTCAGCCCTTCAATGAGATATAAAACAAATACGGTGGTTTTTAACAGTAACTAATTTTAGCCATTAACCGGCTAGACGTGATTTTGTAGCATTTCTTGTAAAATAAATTTCACCGCCATTAAGCACAGGGTCTCCCGTTTCCGGACCTTAAATAATTTCTAAATAAACAAGACTTCCCCAAAAATTTAAATTAGCATTCAATTGAGAAGCGCCTGCATTTTTAAAAAAATGAAAAAAAAAAAATGTATTAGGTGGTGTTTCAAATAGCGGCGGCACGACTTGAGGTTATTTATAATCTGAAGTGAGGAAAAGAATATATACAAATGTATACCTGTCTCACATGGTGCTTATAATGCTCTTCTGCATTTTTTGGGAGCTTTTTACACTGTCTAAGTAAATATTTATACAAAGATAACGGATTTCTCACGCTGTTTACATTCATTTTTTATTTCGTGCGCACTTTCACTATCAGAAACAGATATAGAAAATATCGTTGCCAAATGAAATTTAAAACTTCTTCGTTGCTGGGCATATTTGCAGAGAAATGCATGCCATCCAGTCAAATTACAAGAAATAAGATAAGTCTTTTTCATGATCACCTTAAGAGAGACATTTTTCCTTTTCATTTAGGTTCTGTAGATAAGGTGACCAGATTTTTGTAGTCAGAATCGGGGACATGTCCCCGATTCTGACAACAAAACTGGGGACATTTATAATTAATGCAATAATTAACAGTAATTTAATTGAAAAACAATGCAATAATTAAAAAAATGTCCCCAGTTCCATCTTTACATTCTGGGACAATTTGAAAAACGTCCTGAAAATGGGGACTTTGGTCACCTTATCTGTAGAGCTCTTGAAGGAACCTAGCAACCAAGTAGTAACAATTTTCTGCATGACAAACAAACATATGTGATACGTATTTTTGTCTTAACCACAGAGTTATAAATCTTGTGGATTGGTTTTAGAAATTATTGGTTATAGAAAAATATGCAAAACAAATTTTAATATTGGAGTCTATAGGGACGGGGAGCTTTCGATGAACCGATTGACTCCCTTACTAAAATCTATAATTTTTCCTTACTTACAACTCCAGTTTTGATTCTGTGTATTCCCGGAAATAAACCTGGATTTTGGGCCGGAAATTGTTCAAAATACAGCAGGTTTTCAAATATTGTTATCGATTCCAGCATAAGAACGACTTATTTAAGTATAGAAAATAAAAGCTTTTAAGTTTTCTAGAATTACAAATTATGAAACAAAAATATCAACAAATATAACTACTGCTATAATTCTTACAGCTTATAATATCTCAAAATACAAGCATAAATCGAAAACGAAAGGTACGATTTTACTGTAATAATATTTTGAGCATAAAACCGTAATCAAACAAATATAGATTGGTAATTAGACTGGCAGAAACCCGCAGTTTTTGGAGTTGTTGGGGAAGGGGGAGGAACCAAGGTGTTTTTGCAAATAAACTGGAATTTTGGAAAATATTGAGAATTTTGAATGTAAACAAAACCAGCCATTTTCCAATTTGAATTTAGGTCTCATATGTGAAATATCATGGCGAGATTATAAATTAGTAGCTCATAAACCAGTTCGATACAGCTGTAATTAATTTATATTGATTGCAACGATTTTGAATATACTCTGACGACTATGAGAGTTGGCAAGATGGATACGACGAAAAGAAAACCACAATAATTAGAAATTAAATAAAATAAGATCAGTGTCAGATATTCTTCAAATACACAAGGTGGTAAGTAAAGTTAATTGTAAAAAGAGATTGTAAAGAAAAAAAAACTATGCTTGGGAATTCCTTGATCACAGCTTTTATATTAAGGTAGCAGATCTAAAATTCCACTGTGTTTAAAGTAAATTTGAGCTTTTGAATTAGGGTATATATTCGCTGTCTGTTACATTTGTTCGAAAATTTTACTGTGTGTAAAAAAATTAAATATTTAGAATTGTGCATTTTGACTTCTTGTATTAGTGCACTTCTGTTTCTTTTAACTCGGTGTTTTCTGGATTTGAACTTTTGTATAAAAAGGGCAAATCAGAAATTCTGGGGGTTTTTTTGTTGTTGTTGTTGTTGAAAGGTACAGAAAATTTAATGATAGTAAATTCAGATAAGAATATTTACTTTTGGTTTTGATTGTCAGTTCATGGCTCACTGAGATAAGTACAGGCTGTCCGAAAAGCTCCGTTTTTGCGTACGAGTAAATTTTCGCTTCTTCGCCAATTTTTCGCTGTTACCCCACTGTATCACTGTTGCCAACTCTGCCGGAGAAAATGTGCCTAAAATCAAAGCTAAAAGTAACCAGGAATGGATAACAATGTTTTCAAGCCGAGAAAAAAAAAACCGCGTTTGGCGCCTTTTTTAGCACTTAAGTGCTATTTCGCTCGAGAACGGTTAGCTGAGAGAAAAGAAAAGGCGCCAAAACAGGGCCTATTTTTATTTTCTCGGCTTGAAAACATTGTTATCCATTCCTGTATACTTTTAGCTTTGATTTTAGGCACATTTTCTTCGGCAGAGTTGGCAACAGTGATACAGTTGGGTAACAGCGACAAATCGGTGCAGAAGCGAAACTTTTCTCGTACGCCAAATCCCGTAGGAGAAACTGGTTTTCGGACAGCCTGCACTTATCCCAGTGAGCCATGGTCAGTCTATATTTGATTACGGTTTTGTTCTTAAAATATTATTACAGTAAACAGATAATAAAATCTGCACTTTTGTTTTAGATTTATACCTATATTTTGAGTTATTTAAAGCTCTAAGATCTATCTTTTATTTGTTGATATTTTTCTTTTATAATTTTTAAATCTAGAAAACGTAATAGCTTTAATCTCTTTTGCTTAAATGCGTCGTTCTTCTACTAGAATAGATAAGCAAAAATTGAGAAACCCGAGATTTTTCAAAATTTTCTCACCAATTCAACCGAAACCCGGTTGAATTGGTGGTTTATTCCTCGCAGGGGCGTAGCCAGGGGGGGGGATATCGGGATATATCCCCCTCGAAATTTTTGGAGATTAAATATCGTCTATTTATACACATATAAGTTCATATCCCCCCCAAAAAAATTTTCCAGGCGCATATCCCCCCCCGAAAAATTATCCTGGCTACGCGCCTGATTCCTCGAATAAACCTAGTTTTCCCCACCCTGTACATCTCTAGTGAAATGCCATGTCGAAATACTCTATTAAGACAATTTTTTATGTTTAACTTTTCTTCCTCGAATAAACTGAATTTTTCCCACCCTGTGCATCTCTAGTGACATGTCATGTCGAAATACTATATTAAGACAATTTTTTATGTTTAACTTTTCTTCTGAAATTGAATTAAATACATCATGAAAACTAAAAACTTTCTGCCTGGTTTCAAGGTTCGTAAAAATGCTTAATTAAGAGTCAGTGCAAAGAAATAACTATCTTTCGGGCAGTACCACTGACTCCTATGTTAAAATCTGCTTTTCATGTTTTTGTCCATCTTTTTATTTTCTTACATAGAAATTATCAAAATTTCAGATAACACAATCTTAAATGTATCAAAAACAAATGCGAAATTCGTTCACTAGACGACAGCTTTTCCCCAAATGTATTGTGCAGTATGAGATAGCCCCCGCTTACATTGGCGGCTGGTCCGGGGGGCAAGGGGGGCGACTGCCCCCTCACCTCCAAAAGTAAAGGGGCCTCGCCCCCCCAATTTTCAATGTTCAAAAGTAACAATCCATCTAAAAATTATGGCAAGACACCCACATGGGCGCAGGCAGAATATTTCCCAGGGGGGGCAAAGACTACTCCAGGGGGGCAAAGGCCACTCAAGAGGGGGCAAAAACTACTTCAACGTATGGTTACCATGTTGGAAAGAGCAAAAAAGCAAGAAAAAACACTGCATACAAAAATCCAGGGGGGCACTGCCCTATGCTGCCGGCGCCCATGGACACCCAATACGCAAACCGAGCAAGAGAAGGGGTAGGGAAAGCGAACTTTCCCAGTGCAAGGTCTATATATATGCATATATAGTGAAACCCCGGATTAACATTACCCGTATTTACCGTTTCCCGCCTATAACGTCATTTTTTATTGGTTCCAAATATCTTCCTATACTTGTAATGTTAAAAAATCCGTCAATAATGTTAGATTTCTCGCATTTAACGTTTTTTCAGCGAGAGAAATTCGATGCGTTTTCTCTAAAACAAGTCCTCCAAATAAATTGGTTCCACAAATTAACACGGTTAGAGTACTATGGAGAAGTAAACAGAGCATTTTGCTTCTCATGTCGGCTATTTAAAAATGATGTTTTAGGTTGTTCAGAAAAAGCATTCACCGAAATAGGATTTCAAAACTGGAAGAAAGGGGTTGAGAAATTCAAAAGCCATGAAAGTAGTGAAGCACACAAATCCTCAACTGAAAGACTCAAAACATATGAATCTTCAATTAAAAAAAGGGAGTGTTGCAGTTCAATTAATTTCCCAAAGAACGTCCGAAATTGAAGAAAACAGAAAATACCTTGAGTCGATTTTCGAAACTTACGACGAAAAGGAGAACTCAAACAACAGAGGAACTTTTTTGGAGCTATTAAATCTCCGCTCAAAAGACAGCGGTTTGATAAAAAAAATTCTTTATAGAAAATTCAAAGTATTTTTCTTACAGCACTAAGTAAATCCAAAACGAAGTTTTAGAGCTCATGAGCAAACAAGTCCGCGAAGAGATAGCTAGTGAAGCAATTCACTCGGATTGTTAATCAATACTTTTGTACGAAACGGCCGACATAGAGCACAACGAACAAGTTGCAATCGTAATTCGCTATGTCAGACCAAAAAATTTCAGCGTGCATGAAAGATTTTTGGGGTTTTTCAAAACAAAATAAAGACTTTTTGGTGCCAACAAGTCACTTAAGTCGTTAAGTGATACAAGATGGAATTGTCGAATAGAAGCTTGCAACACCGTCTTGCAGAATTTTGATGAAATAATAAATACTCTTCAAGAAATCTAAAAAACTGATCCTGCGAAAATGGATCGCAAGCTGAAGCTTTCCTAAATAATATCGAAAGTTTCCAATTCATTTTCTGCTTACTTCTGCCCCAAAGAGTTTTGAAAGCTACAGATCAGTTAAAGAGATGGTTTATGCAACAAAGGAATGCTTTCAAAAAATTCAGAAATGAAGATGTTTTCGGAAAGTTGTCGAAATGTGTTAACGATATTTGTGAAGGAAAATCGTTCCCTTCTCCAAAACTCCCACGCTCTAGAAAAATGTCTTCGAAAATTGGAGGCGGTTTCTTCAGCATATCACAAGATGTTAAATCGTTCTATCGAACGGAAATTGCTTTTCCAGCTATAGAAACTGCTATAAACACAATAAGCGAAAGGTTCAAAGAAAATGAGTTGGATATTTTTTAATCTCTAAAAGATGTAATGTGTTCTGATCCATCAAAGATTATAAATATTGAGTCAATTCAAAAAGTCTCTGAAACATATGGTCTTGATATGGAAAAATTAAAGGAAGAAATGCAAATTTTTCAGAAAATGTACAAAAGATACACCGACTCTTTGGCAGAAATATCCACGGAGATAACACAACTAAGGAAAAGATGCAATTTTCTTGTTGAAAAGGAACTTTGTGATATATTTCCATATTTGACAAAACTAATCGAATTCTCCTTGTGATATCTGTTTCAACTGCATCATGTGAGAGAAGTTTTTCATGCTTAAGATCTTTAAAATCATACCTTAGAAATAGTATGCGTCAAGAGAGGGTTTCTGCACTTGCTGTTTTGAAAATCGAAAATACTTTAGACATTGACTTTACTAATGTAAAAGATGGGTTTTGGAAAAACAAAAATTGCAAGCTGTCTTTCTTCTAATTTATACTACGGATGTATATTGCATAATATAATATCAAACAATTTATTAGGATAAGATAATATAAGATCAAATAAATGAATTTACTAGTGACCTCCTCGCTCTGTGTGTTTGGAAGTTTGTCATTTTGTGACATCATTGATCGATTCAAGAATTTAAAGAAAGAAAGATTTATTTAACAAGTAAGTGTTTTATATTCTTCTCATGTTATTATTTCATAAGAATTGAAATGGAACTTTGAATTAGATACATGCACGGGTCTGAAAACAGACTCCCTGAAAATAGATAGATTCTTGAATTTGTAGGCCCGTTCCGGGCCCGTAACACCTCTGAAACAAACATCCCGGCCCGGCCCTTACGGGCCCATAGTTGAGGAGTAAAAAAAATATAAAGACGATCAAATATATCGATAAATAACTATTTTTCAGACATTTCATATTAAGAAGTTATTAATATGAACTTTTTTTGCGGGTTGCAGGAAGGCGAAAAAAAAAATAATACTAAACACGAGTCCGGCCCGACCCGTTAACAACAGATTTATAAATCCCGTACCCGGCCCGGCCCGTGCAGGTCTCTATTTTGAATTGGAAGGAGGGAGTCTTCGGTGGGCATCCGTTCGGATTTTTGATCCTGGTTCTTTTAGAGAAGGTCATTTAATCAATAATGACATTAAAATTCAATTATAATAGGGCAATTTTACACATACAAAAAAAAACAGCTTTAGGGGTGCCCTCTACTTACATACTACACTTTCTTTTGACCCCCCCCCCACTTTTTTGGTGCACCAGCCGCCTATGCCCGCTTACGCTACACTTGGGCAATTGAAGGCCAGCAAATTGGTATCTGTTGACCGGTCGAATTACGCCTTAAGCCGGTTTCATACTGGCCGTACCGCGCCAGTTACGTCACGCGGCGATCTGCGAGGGTTTGCGGTCTCTCTGGCAGGAATAGATATACCACAGCGACCGCGAATACTTAGGACCCCGACTTTTTAATGCTAATGCGTTGGAATGAAAGGGGTTCTAACGCATTAGCGGATTTACCTGGAACAAAATTGCGAACTTTGAATTTTTAGCTAGTGGAAAATTAATTTTAGACTGCAAACCTTAAAAGAATAAATTTCTCACTCACCCTGTTCGCTCGCAAACTCGTTGCACGAGTTTTCGTAAGAAAACTGGAATGCGTGTGTTTAATGCTGTCAGTGGTTATCAGTTTCTTTTGACTTTACGAACAACTTTAGTTTATTTAGTTTTGTCACCTAGGAGACGTGTTTGTTTACAATTTGCGAATGCATTAATTTTGCTGAGGAGAGTTTTTAGTACATACTCAATATAAAATCAACAGGATTTTTAAAAGAAGGAGTGGACAGCTGATCGGACCATCACTCTGTCCTCACGATCTGTTGTAGCCCTAGGTCGACCGCTACCATCCTGATGCTGCACTCTGCCATTTTCCACCCATCCTTGCCAGCATCTTCGAATCGTCGCATCGCTTCGACTCAAATGACGAGCGATTCTCCGATTAGTCCAACCGGCCTCTTTCAATCCAATGATACGACCTCGGTCAAACTCTGACAGTTGCTCGTAATGAGCACGAATCCTGCAGCGAGGCATTTTTTTAAGTTGTTGAAAGGTCATCTGAATCGCAATCAAACCGAAAGTTTTAACAACCGTTGAAGAACAGCTCCTTATATCATAAGGAGCTTAAAATATAGCAAAATTTTTGTGCTGCGCGCTCGAGCTGGTTACTATTTTGAAAAAAATAATTAAAAAATATACTGTTTAAAAAAGTGGTTAATTATATTCCATAGTAGTTGGCAGCTATGACTTACTATGTATAAGTGTAAATTATTGGAGGCGCCCATAAAGTGGCTCTATGGGTCCATAGAATTCTACACCTATGTAAGGTAAGTATCCATGTTAGTATCTTTCTGTCATGTTATAAGTTAAAAATAGAAGCAAAGAAAAAAATCCAATAGGAAAAAAAAACATTTTCGCATTTTAGACACATCTGAACTTTTCTTCATTACATACTTTACATTGCATAATCTGATTTTAATTAACCAGAGCCTGGCGAGGGCAGCTTATTAGTAACATTGTGTGTTACATGGCGTCACAATGAATACTAAATCATGATTGAAACCAAAAGAAGAAAATTTTTAAAAGTACAAGTAAAGGTTTTTTTTAAACGTTTGTAAATGGCGTGAATACTTTTTTTTATGTCAGTATAAATTAGTTTTCTGTATTTAGTGGTAAATTATTGGGTGGGCTCAGCCCCTATTCACAATTTATTGGGGGGGCTCGAGCCCCACGGGCCCATATAACTCTACGCCTATGCCTTATATACGTCTGCTGGATGCGCAGTTCCGATGCGCTAGAGATCAAACTATTAATTCATTGGACACCAAATTTGAATCATTTGCATATCTGTTCAAAACATTCAAGCATACGAAATTTCAAAGCTATCGGATGATTGTTTCTTGGGGCGTCGATTTTTTTGTTATAGAGTGTATTTTAAGCGTTAACCTGAAGAACTGTTAAAAGTAGCTTTCGAGATTTTACAGAAACGTGCAAGGCCGTTACCAGGGGGGAGGATCATGTGGGTTTGACACCCCCCTCTGTCCAAAATTTCAGTAAATGCATTATCTGTTTATTTGCGTTGATTCTAGAGATCAGTTAATTTAATTTTAGCACTAATTTTACCCCTCCACCCTCAAATTTTTTGCTTGCTGAGGCCTTGGGGAAATATTTGTGTAATGTAAAAGGATTTTGAGATACGTTAATTAGGGTCAGTTTAAATAATAATCTACCAGGAAAGATTGTGCAGTGGTTTTTGAAAATATCGGTGGCCTGGGTGTCCGATTATGTATGTCGATCCGATACCTGGAAATATTTCACAATACAAAACATTATATTGTCCTCCATCTCCTCTAAACTAATCTGGATCCTGGATATTTTAGTTTAGAAAATGATTTATTGTGAACAAATCACTTTCTAAAGTAAAATATTTTCAAGTGGTGCAAATAGTTGCAAATTTCCATACTTGGTGACAAAAATGTCATCCAAGAGGGAGGTCAAAGCCCCCTCTTGGATACGCCACTTAGCATGTGTACACCCTCCAAAAAAAGTATTCGAGCAAGAGAGAAATTTCCTATTTTAGATTTGCGAATAATAATTGTGTTTTTGAAAAACGCACAACCTGACAGAAATATGGAAATTCATATTTATACATAGCCTAATTCATATTCTATGTTAAATAATTTTTAATATACGAAACGAACGTAAGAAATTTCTCTCTTGCTCGAATACTTTTTTTGGAGGGTGTACATTTGTATATTTGTGCCCCCTCGTCGGGGAGTGGTGACCCCCCGTCGGGGAAAGTCTAGCGCCACCACTGTAGACAAAACTGAAAAATTTCCTGAAATTGGGGACTGTCAACGAAAATTGAGGACGTTTAGTCACCTGGTGCATGTAAAATGGTTAGGAAACATTCTCGGAAGTCAAGAGTTGAAGTTTGATTCTTCGACAATGCTTCAGTGTCTCGTCTGTTCTTTCAAAGAGGGTACTGTTCGGATAATGTATACACCGGGGCCATCGCTAAGCAACGGGCCTGCTTATGAGTTGCCATCCCTAAAAATGAGTTTATCATTGAGGCCTGTTTTCCCCAGTCACAGTATTCTATTTTATTATTCTAAGTATTATAAATGTTATATTATTTTATTATTTTAAAACAATTTTTTTTATACTTTTGTCGTACTAAAGAACTTTAGATGTAGGTAATCGTTTGGTGAATCTTGCGCCATTTTCTTTCATGAAAATTTATCCTAATTAGTTCCTAATTATCCTAACATGTTGCTCTGAATGTAAAGGTAAGTGAACGCTTATAATGTATTTAGAAATTCTAAAAATATGTATGTAAATCATGTTTAGTGAATAATTACTCATGTGTTATTTATAAATAAATTATTTTAATCAGAAATCGTATTACTTGAGTAGTTTTTATTCTTGTAAATAAGCATGACGTTGTGATACTATTTAGACAATTTAATTTTGCCAGTTGAAAATGTTATTTATCAGTTATATATGCCTTGATTATGTGATTAAGACTTACATCTGGTACAGTGCAGAAATACAGTAAATTATAAATTATTGATTTTTGCCTGTTTATACAGAAACTACAAATATAGTTAATATTTTGTACAAGCGTTCATTATGCTTGCTCAATTCCTAAGTTCGATTGAGAAAGCGACAAAAGACAATACAGAATATATACTACATGAAATGTCTTTATTAAGGAATAATTAATTCAGGGATCACGCTATAGAGCGTATTTTATCAATTTTCTCCAATATACAGGATATCCCGAAAACACTGAAATGCGCTTTAATACATCATTTGTTAAAGATTAATCTTGAATTGTTTAAAATAACGTAGGAAATACGACTACGTTCATGAAATATTCATTATAAAAATGTCTTTCTCATTTGTGTATTTAGTTATTTTAAAGTATATTAAATATAGACTTGTGAAACTAAAATAAGCAATCGTGAATCATGAGAGTAAGCGCTACTTTGTTTTTCCTTCAAATTATATGCATCTATTTTCTTTATGTCAATATGTATCATAGCAAACAAATTAATCATGAGTTCGTACTTGAATTAGTAACACAATTACTACTTAAAACTACATTAAATAACGTTTGAAAGCACTGGGAAGCTTAAAAAATGCCTGATGTATACGTGAAGACTGGAGCATCCGTAGGCCTCTTTGGATGGCTCATCAAAATGCACGCGCAGGCCTATTACTAATTGCGAAGGCCCCGTATACACCCTCCAAAAAAGGTGTTCGAGTAAGAGATAAATTTCCTACGTTGTTTTCGTAGAACAGTAGTTTCGTAGTTCAGTAGAACATTAAATTTTTTGGAAATAAAGAAAACACAATAGATTTTTAAAAAATTGGGGACAATTGAGGACAAATACAGAAAAAGGAGGATAAATGTTGTCCTCGATTGGTTTTCTAGGATTTGAGGACAACTCGGGAGAACAAGCTTTAAATCAAAAATAAATTATTAGATTGTCCCTAATCTTATAATATTGCGTACGTGGAGAGTTTTTCCCCCATATGCAAGCTCTTTATAATGATCATTATTCCTAGTGATAATCATTATATTCCATCATGATCATTAAACGGTATGCAAGCTCACAGAACGGCAATCATTTTCTTTAACGTACCCGGAAAAACTGCTGAATTTATAATGACTGGTTCAGACCACTCATTATCCGAAGTGATCGTCAATATTTGATTGTTTACAGTGAAGAAGAGGCTTTGTACTTTGGAGATCGTGGTATCGTGGATATTTGCAGACATATTTACATTTGTAAGGTAAAGTATTACGTCGTTTTATTTACTTATATTTTGCATCTTTACAATTTGTTTCAGCTTTTTATTTTATGTGTTGCATTATTAGCTCATAAAATATTGTAAATGATGGTGTTTTTTTAGCACTTGGCTGATTGTATGCGTTTTTTTTTTTTTTTTTTTTTTTTTTTTTTAAATACACGTGAACAAAATTTGAATGAATGTTTAAGATATTTGTGAAAGTGATAGTATTGTAATAAAATTAAATTTAATACGTTCTATCTTTTAAAATGTTTTATTTACCTATTCCAGCCACTAATTTTACCAAATTTGTGTTGGTTAGACTATTATGGTACACATTACATTAAAAAAAAAATGATATATCTACTTTAAGGGCCGAACTTCTTCACTTCGACCTCCATTGATCGATGCTAGATTATTTAAATGTATAATTAATGTAAATTCTGTGCCATGATGTATGCATTTGAGAGTTCCAAATATTTAATTTGTATTGAATATGACTATACATTGCTTATTATAACTGCAACTTTTCCTATAATGTGTTTATTTTTTGCTTATTTAGAAAAACTGTATTGTTTTTTCACCTTATGATTTCTTCAATCATGAGGTGATTTTCTGTCATCCTACCTCATAAATAAAATTGTAAACAGTCCAACAGTGTTAGAAATTTTCTCCCACATTTAAAGAAAATTAATACAATTTTACTAATTAGTAGTACTATTATTTACTGATTAATAAAACCATAACTTTTCGAATTAAGCATGTTTGACATTATTAATCAGTAAAGCCAATGCAATCCATCTCTAATTTAGTTAGATTTATCTACATATTGCTTTTTTCTAAAAAAATGTTTGAATTGTTTTGTTTACATGCTCAATTATCAGTTTATAAAATCAGATTTTATTTTCTTAATGGACAGCAATTTAAAATTCCATGCATTACCCGACTAAGTATTGGCACTGGGGTAGACATTGCTAATGAAGGTCACTTTCATATTGATACAAGCATATGTATTAACATGTATATAGTTTTTGTGCATACTGATCATATGTGTAATCCCAGGCTGGGCAAGGTCAACTCAGCCTTTCATCCATTGAGTGGGTCAATACAATAAGGACTTAGGCTTGCTTGGGGTCAAACACTGTGGGCTTCATGTCAGGCTGACCACCGGGCCTAGGTATATGGCATCCGTATCACAGAGTCCATGGTCACGAAGGCGCCGTTGAGCAGTGCAGGTCTTGTCCCTGCAGAGGGGCTGTTGTACCAATGTTTGACTTTGACTTTATCATATATGTCCGCATATGTATCCTGCATATTCATTTTTTACCATAGACAATAGTGATTTGGGTCCCAGGGTCCCTAACACCCCCCCCCCCCCACTTAGTTACGCCACTGCTTGGGTGACATGTCGTGTGGCATAGTATTAAATTTGTGGCTTCTTTTGAATTCTGCATCCAGTGTGTTGCTACTATTTAGCACTGTGAATTTATAAATTGTATCCCCTTCTCTGTCTGAAATTATCAGATTAGTTAGCATAAGCTGTATGTCATGCAGATACAAGGTTTATTTATTCACCGTTTATTTCATATCCCCCCTGCCTTCCGAAAAATTTTCCTGGTTGCGCTCTTGAAGTGACAATTTGTTTACATTTTTAGTTTCCTTTAATATTGTAGTCTGTTTTTCTTTTTAGGAATATGATCGATACAGTTCATATTTTTTTATGCCTAATGAGTGCTCGTATAATTTTGCTGTACATTTGAAGCAGCAGCATTGTACTTGTACTTTTTCGGCTTGTAAAATAGGATGAAGTTATCTGCCCAGTTTTATAAGCTGCAAGAGTAACAGAAATCTCTGCAGGTAATGCTGAAGATAGGCGGCAATGTGAACCCTTTGTGAGTATCATGATTAATTAAAACAAATTTATTAATGTATTTTATGTATTTGTAATTAAAAAAATGAAAACATTCTAACAAGTTTTAATTTCTTAAATGTCTCTTAGAGAAATGCTAAAAACAGTGATCACTATTGTCCAATTGCAATGACACACAAGTATAGTCAACAATCGGTGTTCATCCTCAGGGCCTGATTAACACTTTCTGATACTATAGGCCTGCTGTTATTTTGCCCCCCCCCCCCACACCTATTCCTATCACATTCCACAAGTATAAATAATAAATATTGTAGTTTTGAGGCACGGGCCTTATGGGCCTATTCGGTAATCAGGTTCTGTTCATCCTAGGTGTTTTTCGAAGGGCACTGTGCCCTCCCCGCCCTACTTGCACTTTGAAAAAAAAATTGGTGCCATTTAGCCACTCAAAAACAGTACCCTGCCTGCAGCTCTTCTTGCCCCAATTTCATTCATAGCGCCATCCTCTCCTCTCTGTTTACATTTATTGCGTTGCGGCATCCCTTTCCTTTTTGTTGATAGTCAGCACCTTACAGATTCTTATATTCGTATAGTGCCTCTTTATATTCTGACATGCCCTTGAAAGCTTAAATTGCCCTTTTTTAAGGACTATCATCCTGTCCCTTTTTCATCCTAGGATGATCTCTGCGACAATAAAATGTAAACCTGGCATGAAGACCTATTCATTTTGTCAAACAGAGCAAACCACTGATGTAAGGTCTGTGGAGCAAACTACCTCATCCCTCCTCTCTATAGAACCAACCTACTATTCATTAAAACAGATATACAATTCTGTTCATAGCCAGATAGAAACACACTTGTATTTTTGTTGAAGTAATGGAACAGCTTAATATTGCCCACCCGCCATTTTTGGTGCCATTTGTTTTTCGCCAAACTGGTGCCAGTGCCAAGTACCGTGTTTTGTTAAAGGTTTACCTTTCAAACTCTTGAGTTCCAGAATAGGGGCTATCTTTTTTCTAGACACAAAAACATATCGCACTTTTATCCACAGTTACTATGATATTATTATCCAAGAGCATGTAAAAGTATATGGATGTCATTTATCATAGCTTCCTTTTTTTTTTTTTTTTTTTTTTACATTTTGCCAATTTTAAATTATCACTTTTTTTCCCCCTACAGGAACCTTTTTATAAACTTGCCTAAACCCAACTTGCCTAATAACTTGAAAGGTTGATAGAATCACTTTCTAAAATAATAACATATTTAAACATAATTCCATATGAACTCATACATAAAATATCTATTTGTAACTCTTGGCTTTCCCAAGCTCTTTCACTAATTTGAAAAATCAACACTTATACTCTTTATGTTCCTTTAAAATGCACTTACTTTAACCTTCACAACACTAACTCGTTTTCAATAAACCATAGTACATGTTTGACATGGATGATCCGCACTTCAGATGCTACTCCCTTCAATTTTGAAAACATAAATGATTTAATTCCTGAAAAAACAGCACTGTAATCAACGCTCTCTCATTAGGCAATTATAACTCTCTTAGTTGGACCTGGAGGCATAAACGTGAACTCATAATACAATTTGGGTTGCTACATTTGACAATTTATCACCAGGCTTGGCAACGTCTTTTGGCGAGAAATTTGGGTGGGTGATACTAAAGGCTCGCCGAAGTGATGAAAAATAAATGAAAATCTCTGAGTTTGAACTCATTGCTCATAGGCTCGGGTTTAATGGAAAAGCAGTTCTTGGAAGGGAGTAAATCCGATCCCCCCATCTGGCTACATCCTAATGGACCCCACTGAAAAAAAATTCTGACTGCATTGCTGAAACTAAAAACTTACACATTTTTCTGAGATGCTATAATTCAGGGGCAACAGTTTGGTTGTGAGTGTGAAAAATATTGGTGTGTTAAATACGTTATTTTTTACTTTCGGCAAAAAATTTGCAGTCTGTATTATCCAGGAGAAATAAATTTTGATTGAATTAAAAACATATTGTTCATTATTACTTGCAAAGAATGCATTTAAGATTTTTGTCCAGTATGGCAAAATGCTTAGAATGGGTCCTGATAATATTCACTCTTGCTTATCGACAGTAAAATATTTCGATATATATATATATATATATTTGTACTTATGCTCACTTTTACAAAATCTGATATTCTTGATAATATTTCACTTACTGAAGACCGTTGTATTAAAATGAATTTTTGTCTAAAATTTAAAATGGTTGTATAAAAACAAATATAATTTATACTGTACATTTCAAACAAAATACAGTCAACTCTCTTTATAACGAAACACGATATAACAAAGAAGGATTTCTTATTTAGTTGGTCTAATGTTAAAATATAGGAGATTTAAAACCTTATAGCGAAATCATTATAACGAATTTTACTTTATAGTGAAATGAAATTGAGTTTAGTCGACTTTTTAATTTGGCAAAAAATAAAATGGTTGATGTGCAATTTTGGGGGGAGATGATTATAACGCTTGCTGCAATTTATCGTCTGCTCCTTGGATTATAAATACACCTCAGAACAAGTTTTTGAAATTTTCATTCTGTTGGAATTGTGCATTTTTCTGCGCAGCTTTTCTCCATCTATTTTTAATGTAATACATCCAGAAAAAGAATGTTAGAAATATCAATTTTAATTTTGTTTAATCACCTCATGAATAATGACATACTTACCTATTTTGGTTTTTATTTCATTAAGTTGGAAAGACCCACAGATTATAATACGCTTTTAATATATAGCACTTTAGTGCGTATTTAAAATCTGAAAGTGTTTCAGATTTTTTTTTTTTTTTTCTTTCCGTTTTTTGATAAAGGCCAATATATCCAGAAGCTCTTCAGAATTAGTATACGATGAAAATAATTTGTTCCTGTTTGTAGGTTTTTATCATTTAACCATTTTATTTGTGTAACCAGGGGCAGCCCAACATAGTAAGCATCGCATCTGGGCGCTGGCTTCGAAGGGGCGTCATTTACAACTCAAAAACTAAGAACTTAAAAGGGGGACATCATTTTTATATTAGCAAGGGGCGACACTTACCATAGGGCTGCTCCTATTTGTAACCATCTTAATTTTAAATTCCATTCAGAATCAGAGATTTCAGGGCCAAGGAAGACGGTGAGGAACATGAAATCGTTGATTCGTCATCAGAGTTCTCTTCGAACAAGATTTATTACGATGACGAACCAACTGGTTGCCGGAGGCGGCTAGTAACTTGTATAAAACTAAAAGATATTGCTTACCTTTTGCAATTACCTCGAACATTGTACACTTTGGCAAGTTATCTCCACTTAGTGAGGTAGCACACTTCACTGGCAATTAGAGATTTGTTTTTAGAGTATCCAACAGATTTATTTGAGAAGGCAGAGATATGAATATTTCTGTCATTCCCAAAAAATCAGTTAGCATATTACTCTTAAAACTATACGGCTGAAATCCATAAAAGCACAGACTCAATCCTGTAATTTAGTAATTATTTTCATTCGAAGTATTTAAAAATTTATTTTTGATAAAGCAACATGAACAGGAGCAAATAAATAGATAAACTATATATTATAATATATTTGTATCTAACCAGTCATGAGATGTGGAAAAAAAAAGCGTTCAAACACATACACACGCAAAAAAAAAATGCACTAGTACACTAGGGATTTATTTTATTTTTTTTAATCTGAAAAATACATATATGTTAAAACATGTAATTCAATGAACTATTCAGCATTCTTGTATACAGGGCGATTCATAATTAGAGGGACGAGGTAGGTTATAACAAGACGGTCCAGAATCACACAGCGATGAGAGGTCGGAAACATTGTCTTCTTGAACCTATTAATATCCCTTTGGAAGATATGTTGAAGTAACAGTGAAATTTCCGGCCAGGTTTTTTCAAAAACTATTGCAGCTTTCACAAATTGTACTTGATAAAAAATTTTAATTCAGATTTTTTAAATTATTACATTGATGAAATTGTCAGTGGAGAGCCAATTCTTTATAAAACTTGGCTAAGAAATTAGATTCCCCACAATTCAACACTTCTTCTAACGTGATTATTAACAGATACATGAAGAAGACATTTCTGATGCCGCATTGCTATGTGATTCTGAGCTATCTTGGTGTACATTCTACCCTTCCTAAATGTTTGTCCCTCTAATTTTGAATCACCCTGTATACCACCTGTGAAAAAATAGTGCCATAACACAAATGTTGTTCCTACGTTACTACTATCATTGAATAAAAAAAAAAAATAAAAAAAAAAAAAAAAAAAAAAAAAAAAAAAATGTAAATTATCTTAAGTTAGGAGACTTAAATTTCCAAATTATGTGGCTCTTGGTGTGTGCAATAGGATACAAATTTCTAAAGAAGTTAAGACCTATTGAACTGTTTTTGTGAGCAGTTAAATTTTTTACAAAACCAGCTTCTTGGAGTTTGCCTAATATTGTTGCAAGGATGTTGAGAAAGATATTCTTGCAAGTTATGCTAACTAAACAAGAAAAGTTATATCTTAAATGATAAAATTAACAAATTAGCACATCTAGAAGACACGAAAAACTTAAATAATAAAGTTTTTTTAAAAATGCTTGAATATTATTATATAGATAGAAATAAATAATCAGGTAGTTTAATAAATTATCTAACATTTTGTGTAGTATGTTAATTAAACAAGATAATTTATAATATTTTAAATAACTTTAATAAATGTAGCACACAAAGTAAAACATGCTAACTTAAAATAAATCGTAAAGTTAGGTCAATAGTAAGATATACACAAAATATAAACACTTTATATCAACTGATGAAAATTATCCATTTATCAACTGATGAAAATTGAGTACTTTTACATGTACTTATTAAGTACAACATGTTATAGTAGTATATTTTTAAACACTAACATAGTAAATGTGGGATATCTTAATTAAAAGCACATTACAGGAAATCGTGTGGTTTAAAAAAAAAAAGAAAAGAAAATGCTATTGTGTGTGTGTGTGCAATGCACTCTGCATAACTGTGTATTATTCAGGAGTGTTAGAAAGAATATGAGCTGCAGTTCATGCATTTCAAAAGAGTATAATTAACATAAAGACGAAAAGAAACTATAAAACTTTAATCATACTCACCATAAAACTTTAACATTCCAACTCTAAGGAAAGCAAATACAAATCGCAAATTTAATTTGTATACCTTTGTACATAAAAATTATCTTTACAAAACTGACTATTGAATTTATATCGTTATTGAAATGTTTTAAAAGACTTTTGCAAGTTCTTTTATTTCTATTCGATCTATTATATTGCATAGCAAGGCTTAAAAATCCACTTTCAGCCATCATGAGCTCACCGTTAAAATCAAAACAAACTCGCTAGCTGCTAGCAGACAGGGTACAGCAGGGCAAATTCTGCATTACGTCATATTAATAAACCCCACTGCTAGAAGACCTCTGATTGGTCTACATTCGATATAATCGATATCGCCTCTAAAAGTTGTTTTGGAGAAAATGATCGGGGTATGTTCTGACGTCAGAGATAATGATCATCATTTTCTTTGAGTTTGCATACGAGATAGTGATACGATCATTATTTTTTAGAAAATGATTGTATCATTATCACTTCATTAGTTGAGTTGTCTGCATATGGGGGTTTATATCTTTAAATTTAATTATTCATCAAATGCTTTTCATTCAAGCGGAATCCGAGAAGACTGGAGTTTGAATTCAGCCTTCATTAGCCGTTGCTTAGTATCGGAAGTTTATGATTGCACCAATTAACCCGATTACCGCGTTTCATGAAAGGGAACTGCGATATGAATTCACCCAATCACACACATTTCTTTCGTGTACTTTCCTCAGGATCTTCAAACAACACACACTCACACTTCTGAGTTGGAATTTGTTCCGTTTTCACGTAGAACTAGGCTCTGGAGTTCAGGTAAGATTTGTTCTTGTTGATTGTCTGTGAACATTTTAATAAATACTAATGTAAATGAATTTTTATAACTTTCTTTATATTATCAAATTTATGATTCCACGGACGAAGGTGTTTTTCCCGGAAGTTTGTTTTCTGTTCTTGATCAGTTGGCACAATTGATGAGCTCTAGATTTTAACTATAGGTAATTGATTAAAGTTATAATATTCTCTTTGTGCGTTCACAAACATGCTAATGTATGTCTTGTGTATGTAATGTATGCTTTGATTCTTAATTCGAAACTATATCTTGGTTAAGTGAGACCGTAGAATGATGTTTTAGCATAACTATTCTGACTGAAAATTGAATCAAACAGTTTTAGTGCTCTGAATTTATTTGGTGTGAGAATTATCAAAATACCTTAATCTAACAAATTCTATTTTATCATGCCTTACATCAAGGATGGCTTTGCAAATTGTAGGAACTATGTTAGGAATAAGTCATAAAGTTCGCTAACTTCTGATTACAACACTCGCTCACACAAAATTGAATATTGAAATACACGATAGAAAATAACACTTACCGTAAGAACGATAGTCAACACTTCAAAAACAGAATAAACTTTAAAATACAGTGTCATTATGTTAATTCAAAGTGGTTAGTGTGGTCGCTTATGATTAAAATGTTATAGAAGAACACATAAAATGAGAATATTATCGTTTCTCAAAGCTTCTTGTTTTTCTTAAATTTGTTTACTTTATTAATTTCCAATGTCTGTTTTGTATAATATGTCTGTTCTATATGTTCTAAAATTACAAAAATTTTGATTTGAGAACAATCATAAGTAATCATACATTATTAAAGGCCTGGGAACCCTTATCATAAGCATGGGCAAGGGGACTGTTTTTTTTTTTTTTTTGCTGCCACA
The DNA here is from genome assembly GCA_038373885.1 of Cheiracanthium punctorium. Taxonomy (NCBI): domain Eukaryota; kingdom Metazoa; phylum Arthropoda; class Arachnida; order Araneae; family Cheiracanthiidae; genus Cheiracanthium; species Cheiracanthium punctorium. Next base: position 94,596 of record JAWZYV010014497.1, on the reverse strand, counting down.
GTTACAATTTGGCAACTGTTTTTTCTTCCCACCAAAGTCCCTACCATCGCCTTATCTTTCGTGATCAAGAAAACAAATTAAACATTAAAATAAAATTCGCGTGAAATACACTAATAGCAAAAAAAAAAAAAAAGGTTAAAATCATTACAAAACAATGCCAAAATGATCGCTAGCAAGTGTTTAGCTAAAAAAGAAATTAGGTGAATTCTGCAGCTTATAGTACAACTTTTCAAAAATCACAAGTGGCCTGTTTTAAACATTTTTAGGGATGCATAAGTTTGGTTTTTAATAAGTTAGTTTTGTTTGTTTGTAGTTTTTCAATTAACAAGTCTTTCAGTTGATATTTAAATCATGGTGATTCCTGTTCCATGCACCCCTCTTTTTTTTCTTTAAAGTAAATGTAGTTATGCTAACAATAAATTCATAAATCGATTTCTAAATATTTAAATAAACCTAAGACAATCACAATAGTATTAGAAAACATAGGAAGCAAATGTAATTTCAAATCAAACATAAACAATTGTGAGTTATTGGTATATAATTTCATTTATCGTGCCCAAAAAACTTCACTGAAAAGTGATGATACTGAAGCTTTACTCCGAAACTTGTGTCTTGTGTACAGCTATTAAGAAAATTAATGAAACGATAAGAGAAATATCCAACACCAACTCTTCTACAAAAATCAAAATTACACTAACAAAAAGGGTCAGAATCACTTTTTTTTTTTTTTTTTTTTTTTTTTTTTTTTTAAATCTCTAGTCTATTCTAAACCTGAAATCACATATGTAATTTCTCAATGCAGAACAAAAATTGGCAAAAAGCATCCTGTTTTAAACTTAAAAGTTTACTAACTTCTAATTACAACACTCACAAAATTGAATGTTTAAAACACAATATAAAATAACACTTACCATAAAAAAGATGTTCAACACTTCTACAACATTCTGAAGTTAAACAAAACATTAACGAGAATATCCAACACTAAATCTTCTATAAAAATAAAAAGGTTCTACCAATGGCTTGTTCGCAAAATAATAGGCAAGAAGTTTTATACAGAAATGCCTATTGATCTTTTTGCTATCAAGTCTTTTTATATCTAGTGTAATTGAAGATTATGCAGATAATATCAGCCATGGAAAAAATTATAAGGAGAAGCGAAAAGTCTACAATTCTAGGAGCCGCTTGGCTAGAAAAGTATGCAAATATTTTTATGATAAAAATGTGAAACTAAACATTTTCAAACAAACTTTACGTCAAAAATTTTGAAAATCATTAAAATGCATGAATTTTTAAGATTTTAATAGTTTGCTTCTTGGAAATAATTATAAGGGCACGCATATTTTTTAAAATTGCAAACAAAAATTTGCATATTTTGTCGCATCATATGATTGCTTGCAATAACCCAGAACTGTTACACGCAGTAAGATTGTTCATTTTATCTCATTCTTCATCATGCCGAACAGCACACAGCTCGCTGAATATGAAAAGGAACAAATTTTTGCTTACAGAAAATGTGGAATGAGTGGACATGAAATTGCAAGGAAGATAAACAGATCTAAAAGAGTATCTTATGATTTTTCGAAGAATTCAAAAGAATATGGCAGGAAAAAGTGTACAGGTAGGCCTCCCACTGTTACTCTGCACCAGAAACGTGAAATTGCCCGTCGAGCTTGCTTAGAAAAACAGAGTTCTTCTCAAATTCAAATAGGAATGAATTTACCATGCACTAGCCGAACAGTGCGTAATGTTCTGCAGAAGAATTCCAATGTTAGATATGCTAAACTGCGGTCACGTCCACCACTTACAAAACTTCACAAGACGCTTTGATTGGAATTCGCTAAGAAGCACGTTTCTTTTGGGTCTCGATGGAAAGATGTATTTTCTGATGAAAAAAAGTTTAATTTGGACGGACCAGATAGTTTTTGCCATTATTGTATGACTTGCAAAAAAACAAACCTTCTTTTTTCTAAGCGACAATTCGGAGGCGGTTCTGTGATGGTGTGGGCAGGTTTTGCAGCCGATGGAACAATACCAGTAGTGTCCATTTGAGGTTGCTTGAATTCAAAATCATATATTGATATGCTAGCTGAGAATTTATTACCTGAAGCACCCCTTATCACAGGGGGTGATCATTGATTTCAACAAGACAAACCAAGTTGCCACGTGTCTTGTGCATCACGTTCATGGTTCAAGTCCAATTCTGTGAAACTTTTGGACTGGCTGGCAAGAAGCCCTGATTTAAACCGCATAGAGAATCTGTGAGGCATTTTAGCTAGAGAAGTGTACAAGAATGGGACACAATATGCAAAATAAAGACAAACTGACATAATCCATTGAATTGGCGGGGAAAAACATTTCTAAACAAACTTTAACTGGACTGAGTCAATGACTGGACGATTAATAAAGGTAATAGAAAAAAAAAATGGTGATTTTGTAGAATATTAATTTATTTCCGGACATATTTGATAATGTCCTTATATTTTTTTCCACGCTTCAAATAATACATTTGTTTTAATATGTGATTTAAAAATTCTGTTGTAATTTAATTTCATGCTGAAAGGTTTATAATATTTCCTAATTACAAGTAGTTATGTTTGATTTTGTTTGCAGTTGATGACTACTCATTTTTCAACCTGTCCTTATAATTTTTTCCATGGCTGTATGTGTTCATCTTCACTTCGAGTGAACAAGAGTATTTCTTTTACAGCGTGTGATTGTGATACAACCCTGTTTTCATCTTGCTTTTTTGCTGGCGAGTGTGTATCGGGAACGATTATCTCTATAAGCCAGTGTTCAAATCGTCAACATAAAATATTTCACCACTATATGAGTGTAGATGAATGTTTCGCGTTACACTCAGTGATAATAATGCATAACAAAATAGTGTCTAATCAATAAATAACCAAGTTTATTATCACACAGAATTTTTCTTCAGTATAATGAGTATCAAGTGCAAATTAAGATTTTTTTCCCCACTAAATCGATGATGCTGAAAAATTTTGTAATTGACTTTTTTACGATATCGCGGATCATTTTTTATATAAGAATGCTAACTCTGAATTTAGCCGCCAGGTGGTGCGGTAAGCAGTTTCCTTGCACAGCAACTTTACTATATCTATTCCCTACTTTTATGACTATTGTTCTTGCTGTTTAGAAATTCTTAGTGTAACAACAAACTTTAGTAGATACACTGTATAGTGTTATGGAAACTTTGTTATTTTTATTAAAATATGAATAATTGATACTACTGTTGATTTTGCAAAACCAGTTTAAAAATTCTCATTATTTTTATTTAACTTATAATGGTAGAAGCCAAAGTACTACTATATTTTGCAAAACCAGTTTAAAAATTCTTATTATTTTTATTTAACTTATAATGGCAGAAGCCAAAGTTCAACTTTTTAATTTATGAAAGCTACAGCTTGTTTGTGTGAATTACAATATAATCATACAGTTACAATATTCTTTGTTGTTTAGCAAACTATTTTAGTTTTCAATGGAAGGTGACAGGAAGGACATTGTGCTCATTACTGGCAGTTCAGGCTGCCTGGGACAGCATATTATCAAGTTGCTACAGGAGCATGATAACACTATTCACGAGATACGGCTGTATGATAAACGGGAATTTGTCAATGTATTGGGTATGTCTTTATTTTTTTCATTTGAATAGGTGTTAATTACTAAAAATACATAAGATTTTAATGTTTTTTCCTAAGATTTATCTTGTTAATTATAAGAAAATAATAATTGATGATATTAAAGGCCAATCCTCTAATTAGCTAGTGCCCGCATCTTGTAAAAAATTATAACTTTCATTGTGTGTGTGTGTAATTTTTTATTATTTGATTTAACTTATTTATACAGTAGACTCTCTATTAACCCGGGCTCGAATTATCCAGATTGTAGTTTATTCAGGACGGTCCCAATTAATACGATCTACCGTATTAAAATTTTGACCCCCAAAAAAAACTGATTTTGACCATTACAAAATTCACTTTGAGAATTTCCTGCATCACGTCTCAATTTACAAGGGGTGATCAAATGAAAAGGTACGAAATGACACGGGGTACAAATGTAGACTTTATTCAAAATATACACCATAGGCCTGAGCATAACGATATCACTGATGAACAAACCGCAGGATTCCTTGTTCCCAGAATTCCTATGGCGGTGACGAGACCCAGTCCATCACAGCAGCCTTGAGTATGTCGTCCGAATAATTGAAGCGCTTCCCTTTCAGGTGTTTCTTCAGTGGAGCAAATCGCAGGGTGACATGTCCGGACTGTAGGGCAGATGGTCTAACGTCTCCCACTTGAACTTGGCCAGTTCCATGTGTGTGACTCTGGAGACGTGTGGACGTGCGCTATGGAGCAGAACCACAACCTCTGTGAGCAGCCCCGGTCTTTTGTTCTTGATGGACCTGCATAGGTGTCGGAGTGTCTTACAGTACACATCAGAGTTAATGGTTTTTCTGTGCTCCAGGAATTCCACAAGTAGCAGACCTTGAACGTCGAAAAAGACAGTGAGCAACACCTTGCCTGCTTTGACTATGCAGTTTTAAGGGGATGTGACTTCTCACTAGGTCGTCCACCTTGTCGATAAGATCGCTCGCGATGATAGTGTTTGCCTGGCCTGTTCCGAGCATGCTCTCTTCTCCCTCCCAACCTGAGGAGGGTCTAAAACCGTTCACTGTAGCTTTGAGATCAAAAAATACTTTGTTTGCGAGACAATCTGTCATTCTGAATAGTAGTCTTAACAATAAGATATTTCCTGCTGTAAATGGCGTTTTACTGTCTCTTCTAAGTGCTGTAAATAATTAATAAACTTCATTTTTTCTATTTTTTGATTTTCATTTTCATCCGGCTGCAAGGAAAGTTCAAGACAAGGGCAGTTCTGGATGTGGAGGGCACCCACCCACCTTCCTGTCGTTGAACTGAAAAGAATCTGGGCAAAATTTATTCATTGAGTAAATGCATTTTGCTTTCCAGCTAAACAATCAACTGGTATTGGGAACCAGTTTCAGAAATTTTGTCTTTTCATCAGCATCTAGCTTGTACAGTTTTTCCAAAAGTGAATAGAATTTTTTTTTTGTATCTGTAGCTATCATTGTTGTTTCCCTCTAAAAGGGAAAAACTGTTTTCCTTTTGTGGGATTCGGTCAGGCCTGCAACTAGAGGGGAGTAAATGGGGCATGTACCCTGTGCTCAGGGGGTTGTCAAAACTAGGGTTTGCCCCATGTAACGTAATCTCTAATTGTGACACTAACTGCACAGCTGTACTTCACAGTGCATACACAGAAGATTAAGTTAATGGATGAAGGAAATAACTTTAGGTGATGATATGATCTTGTATTTCTGTGTGCCATGATTTTGAGATAGAATAGGGCAAGTGTGGGCAACCTTTGGAAAGTTGCGTGCCAAACTTAAAGATGTTAGTGAAGTTATGGGCCTAACTTCAGGATAATAACGAAGTTGCAGGCTGTATAATTGGGATTTTGGTTGGTTGTATATGGGGTTTTGATATGTTCCCTGGGCTGGATCAAAAGCTGTGGAGGGCCAGATCTGGCCTACGGGCCGGAGGCAAGCATGGAAAACCACATCCATCCCGGGGGAAGGACCATATGTGGAATAGAGGAATGCTCTGCTTAAAAAAAAGTCACAATGTGAAAAGTTTTGATGGAATCATGTTTACTTATGTTCATCCTGAAATAGGTAGAGATTGTTTTATGGATTGATTAATAGGTCTGAAAAATATAGCAAAACTCGACGATGTCATGTTGCTCCTTGCCCCCCTCCCCTTCCTCTTGATTTGCCTCTGATCACTGGTGTAGCCAGGATTTGTTTTTGTTTTTTTTTTCTTTCGGGGGGGGGGAGGAAGCTGCATATCAAATTGTTAATTAAGTTTCGATTATAAGGTAAGTAAAGGGTCAGGTTTCAAGGGGGCTGGATCTCAAGGGGGGTTTCAAGGGGCTATGTGCCTGTCTCTGTTGCAATGCAAGATGCATTTAATACGGAAGCTAATTTAAATCCACATTTTAAGGTCTGAAAAATGAAGGATTTCTTTTCTACAAAATATTCAAAATCTGTATAAATAAAATTAGAATTTTGTCTATGTTATTTGGAATTCAAAAATTTTGTGATTTCTATCCACTTCAAGCATCTGGGAACCCAGTACAACTGTCAACAAAAAATATCTTCTGTCATTCTGTCCAAGACTGTTATTTTTGTTTGTGCATGCATTGCATAAAAAATGACTGAAGCGAATGAAAGGAAATTTGGTGATATGATAGGTGGTCATTCAGCTTAAACTATAGGCATCAAATTATTAAAAAAAATGTGATCAAATTTTGAGATTATGCAAAAATTGTTTCAAAATGTGTAAGACTTTGTTCGCACATCATGTAATAATGCCTAAAGTGAAGGAAATGAAATTTGGTAACATTGTGTTTACTTAACTGAAACTATTGGCATCCACTTTTTAAAAAATTTGCATGAGATTTTACGAAAATTATTTCTAACTGCATAAATTTTTGTTTACTCAGCACGTAATAACGACTGAAGCAAATGAAGTAAAATTTGGTAATACGGCATTTGGTTATTCAATTTAAGTATTAATCATCAAATTTTTTGAGAATTTTTTTTTAATTCTGAGATTTTGCAAAAATTTATACAAATTGCACAAATATTTGTTAATGCATTACGTAATAATGACTTACACGAATAAAACAAAATTTAGTGATATGATAAGTGATCGTACAACTTAAACTATAGGTGTCAAATTTTTTGAAAATTTGTGTTAGAATTTGAGTTTGCAAAAATTTATTTACAATATTTAAATATTTGTTTGCCTATCATGTATAAACCACTAATGCAAGTGAAATAAAATTTCGCCTCATCACAGATTGTCACTTTAACTACAGGCCTCATCAATGTACTTCAAATTTTTTTTTTTATAGATTTTGAGATTTTGTGAAAATTAAAAATATTTGTTCCATTCCTGAAAAATGGAATAGAATTATGTTAGATGTCAAGTTAATATAAACTATATGCCAAAATTGTTTTAAATATTTCATAGTTTTTGAGATTTTGTGAAAATGATTTTAATGTCTTTGCTTGCATCCCTGAAAGCTGCTTAAAAGAGTAGAATTAAATTTAGTAACATGATCACAGCAAGAAATAGAACAATAAATGCAGGAATTTTTTTTTGAAAAAGTTGAGTAAATTTTAAAACTGCTAAAATTGAACCTTTCCCTTTATTTGTTGTTTCGAGGATCCCTTTAAACTGTGTGGGTGTAATGTGCTAGTAGGCCATTCAACTCAAAAATAGTATATTTTATTATATTTTGAAAATTTCAATTGCATTGCAAACTTTTTTTGTTACTATTTAAATTAAAAAGTTTACAAAGTAACTGTAACTTTTTTAATTTAATTTAAAATTTTCAAAATTTATCTGAAATTCAAAAATATTTTTACTGCATACTATTTTGAAGCGCGGATACAAAAGGCAGACATGCTGCCAAAAGTAGCGTTTTTTGCATAAACTAACAGGTTCCAGGCCCCTTAAACACCTCTTCCTTTAATATGGGTAATAATTTTCAATTTGTAAATATTTTATTACTACAGTATTGGACCCTTTATCCGGAATTCCGAAAACCGGAAAGTTTTCCGCCCCCCCCCCCCCCCCACCTCTCAAATGACTAATTCCTACTGTGAATCACAGCTGTCCAAACTTAGAACGGGGAAGAGGATGAAAATTTCTAACTGCTAGAGGTTATCAACAATTCCACGAATCATGGTAGTATAAAAAAATAAACAGCCAAAAAATCGGCACAAAACAAATATGACGGACACACGATACAAAAACAAAACATTTTACAGCTGTGCTGGCGAGCACAGAGAAAAATCAGCTCTGTACCGATAGCCAAAACAGAAAAAGTGCTGATTATATATTTATAGCTAGTAGAGATGAGTTCGGGCTCATTTTTTGAAGCCCGAGCCTGAAGACTTTTAATCCGAGCCCGAGCAATATTATTAAAGTTGGAGCCCGAGCCCGAAATTTCAGCTAAAGACAAATAAAATTAACTACTTCATTAAGAGGATACAATAAATTTTGGAGCTTCACACACCTTCTAGTCCCCCGTGCCGCTATTTTTTGAAATAAGTACGTCTATTTATCCCATGAATCACTTTTTAAAATCTGTTTCAAGGAGTATGTTCAACAAAGAAGAAATTTCTCACGAGCCCGAGCCCGAACGCAATCGTGAATTACAGAGCCCGAGTCGGGCCCGGGCTCGGGCTGAGCCCGTCTCATCTCTAATAGCTAGTGAGTCCTGACCTACTTATTTTGCCCATCTGCATTCCGATGATTCAACAGTGTTATCTCTGAAGAGAAGTTCGAGAGGGAAGGTGGGGGGGGGCAGAGAAAACATCACTGTTTGTATTTATTTTATTAATGATTCTCTTAGTTTAAAGAAATTACCTGTTAGAAAACGATAAGTGGTTTTGTTTTTAATTTACTATTATATTTCTCTCCAGCGTTGCAAAGGTATTATTGCCTTGTAACACTGCAATATAAACAAATATTATCATAAATACAATTAAAAACTTTGTTAAAAACACTCAATTAAAAATAGATCAGTACGCACGTGTGTACCGTCTATTTTTATTTATGAGTATTTTTCAACATGCATTGATTAACATTCCAAAACATTTCCGATTAGATCCCCCCCCCCTCCTCTTAACAGCTTTGTCGACAAACATTTTTAACAAGCTTAACTATCTGGAATTTTCACTTATCCGGCATTTCCCGTGCTTTCCGGATAGCCGAGCTTTTACTTATTTAAATTATGTCCCTGTGTCCTTATAATTAAATAGTTTTTCCTTTTCCTGTTATGGGTTATGTTGCAGTTGCGTGTGTTAGGGAGAAAGCAGGCGGATTACTTCTCTATTTTGGCGTGCCTCAGATTGTCTCGATATTTTTGTGGGGAACATTGAAACAGCTAAAGATTAATGAAATGTTCAAACAAAATAAAGAATAAATGTTAGCTTCTCTCCTCTCAAAATTGTATATGATCTAATCGTACGGTCTCGTTTTTTAAATTTTGTTTTGTAATAGTGGGCATTTTCTCAACGTATTTTCGTAATTAAAGCTGAAATTTCGAGCTGCTTTATGGGGAGCTCCAATTATGGAAACCAATACTTCCGACGAAGATTTCACTAGTTATACGAATACTTTTTTCAATTGGTATTTTTTCTTCAATATTTAACCATATTTTAAAAGGGCTGCAACTGATTTTAATTGTCATCACAATGATGTTATCAAGGGAACGAGCGAAGTATATTGTTTTTGGCCATCACGTAAGCTATATAATGTCTACCGTCTTTGTAATCCATATGCTGAGGCGAGCGTGCGTAGCGGGGACCATGGTTGTCTCCCGTAGCGATGGTTCTGCATATCTGACAGAGTACGTGGATACCACGATTCGCAGCATTGAAGTTTTATTTTACAGTAAGTTTTGATACATTTAATTATTTTTATTTTAAAATCTATTATGAATGCTTTACTATTTGCATAATTATATGCAGTAATTATCATAAAAGCTACTTGTACTTAAAGACCGGTTCTTTTTTAATTGTACCGTGCACAAAGGGTTAATTTTTCGGCAGCGACCCGAAAACCAGCAAATTCCATAAACCGGAATGAGGTCGGTCCCGAGGTTGCCGGATAAAAGATCCCATAGTGTATTTAGATTTTTAATTTTTGGGTTTGAAAAATATAATATTTGAGCATGTATGATAACAGCTTTTGTATTACTTGTAAAAATATACATAAGTATTGAATAAAGTAAATAAAAAACTTTGTAAAAAACACACATAAGATGTTATAGGTAAGAGGAATTTTACGCACGTTTCAGCCGTTTATGCACGTTCAGCACTTTTTTTTTTTTTTGGCTGAAACGTGCGTAAAATTCCTCTTACCTATAACATCTTATGTGTGTTTTTTACAAAGTTTTTTATTTACTTTATTGTTTAACACCAGTATTTTGAGTGTTTTTTTCCGTAAGTATTGAATATTTTCTTTTATGTAACCCAGTTGCTTATGGTTTAAAAGTCATAAATTTATGTTGCATAGCTTAAAAAAAACAGAAAGTTTACATTATTGAGTAGCTTCTGCAACTTTGCAACTTCATATTATGCAAAAATATTCAGGGTGTTTCAAAATTAGAGGGAGGGATAGGTTACATCCAGATGGTTCAGAATCACATAGCAATGTTAGGTTGGAAATGTCGTCTACATGTACCTGTTAATAATCATTTACTTAGAAGTTTTGAAGCGTGTGTCTAATTTCTTAATTAAGTTTCATGAAATATGGACTCTCCTCCCACAATTTCATCAATGTAATGATAAAAAAAGATTCGGAAGTAACAATTTTCAACAAGTGCAATCTGTGAAAGATCCATTAGTTTTCGAAAACCAGTGGTCAAAATGTTCACTATTACTTCAATTCTTCTTCTAAAGTGATTACTAACAGGTACATGAAGATGATGTTTCTGACCCTGCATTACTATGTGATTCTGAACTTGCTTGATGTAACCTACTCCTCTTGGAAGTTTGTTCATCTGATTTTGAAACACCTTATATAATAGTATATATTAATGGTCATGTAACTTATCAAAAATGGAATCATGGTGGCACATTGGTACATGAGGCGTTACTGAATTACTTGGAACGAGAAGATAAAAAATTATACTGAAAAATTTGCATCGTAAAATTCATCAAGGAGCAAATGGAAAATGAAAACAGATTTCTATCATTTCATTCTTCACCAAACAGAGAGAGAATACTTTTTTTTTTTTGGGGGGGGGGGGGTAATGTACAAATTGTGCATCTAAAACCCATTAAAATTTATAGTCATTCTCTTTCTTTAGTATTAATTAAATTATTAATGCCCTATTGTATAAAAATTTTACATTTTTTTATAATATTTTAATTTTGCGAAATTTGAATAAATTCAGTTGTCTGGGAAGAGCCATTTCCCGACCATCCTGGTCAATTGAGAGTCTTTTGTAATGGTAAAAATTGATCAACAAATAGAGAATACATTTCATGATGCAGTGAAAATTATAAGTCGTATAGAAAATGTACTCTATAAGCATTTTTACTGTTTAAAAAAATAAGATTTTATGTATTGTAAATGGTTGTGTTTATACCTGTTTCAGGATATCCAGAAAATATTAGGATGGTTGAGCATATTGGTGATATAAGAAATCACAAGGAATTGTGTGAAGCTATGGAGGGAGTTGATTGTGTCATTCATGCTGCCTCGCATATCGATTTGCGTTTACTTGCTGATTTCAAGGCTATGATGTCAATAAATGTGGATGGTAAGTTTATTTTTGTTTCATTAGTAAACGGTTATCAAGAGTATAAAATACACACTTGTTGATTAATTTTAAGAAAGCATGTTGGTAATACAAATATCTAGTTGCTTTTGAATAATTTATTTATTTAGATAACTAGTTCAGCATTTTATTTCAGTTATAATATTTCAAGTATTAATTAAATTATTAATGCCCTAAAATTAACTAGTGTAAAAATTTACATTTATGTGCAGTCAATGCTTGTTTTTATGAGCCTGTAAGGACCACTCGGATAGTTTGTAAAATTGAGTCATGGGAATGTATTTAGGACCACTCATTAATAAAATCGCAAGTGTTCATAAAAAGGACCATCGACTGTACCATTTAATTTTTCAAAAAATAGTTAAAATAAGATGATCTTTAAAATTAGCTTTTAATATCATTACCTAGAAGAGTGCATTAGAATTTTCATTTACATATAAATATTAATATTATTAAATAAATATTAACATTATTAAATAAATATTATATGTAAATTTATGCTAATATGTCAATCGTTTATTGAACAATCTGTAAATGAATATCACTTGTTATTTTTCAAGTATTTTTTTCTATTGAGGTTTTCTAGCTATGACTTGTGAATAAAAAAAACTGTTGAAGTAACATTTCATTGGTGTAATTTTTTTTTCTAGGAACCAAGGCTGTTATTGATGCATGCTTGCAGAAAAATGTACGTCGTTTAATCTATGCAAGTACTACTGATATGGTCTGTGGCTCAGAACACATTTTCTATGGCACCGAAAGCACAACACCAATCCCAACAACATTCATGATTGGAAAGTATGGAGAGTCAAAATGCAAAGCTGAGAAAATAGTTTTAGAATCAAATGGACTCACATGTGGAAATGGTAAGTTTTCTACCTTAATCATGTGAATTTGAAAGCTAATTTTTTTTTTTTAGTTTCTTTTATTTTATTTATTTATTTTTTATGTGTAATTTGTTATTGCCATAAATCTGGCATTCAAACATTTGCAATTCTACTTTAGGACATTGAGGTAACATGTTGATGCAAAAGAACGTTGATTTTAAAAAATCAGTTTTCTAATTTTAATTGCTTTTACAGTGTGTGGGTATAATACATATTGACATTTCATAAAAATCATGTTTAAAAAAAGAATATATATATTTTAAATGTTTCAATGATACAAATTTATCTGCAATATTTTAATTCACTTTAAAAACCAACTTGGGGCACCGCCTATAAATGATCAAATATTACTGCTAACAGTGAACATTCTGAGTTGAAGGTAAATGCAATGAGAATTTTCTAATAAATTCTTTTATGGTTTCCTTGAGAAGGCTTAAAAAATAACCTTTTAGAGAACATAATAATGTCCTATAACCATTTTCAAGTTTTAATTTATAGAGGACTTTAATAGTTTGTCAAATTGGTGCATCTACTATTTTTTCTTCCTTTTTTTAAGAATTCATTTCAGTAATAAATTTTAGATGAATGAGATGAAAAATGGTTAATTCCACAGTAAGATGTTCGTCACAGTCTTGGTATAGTAACATAAAAAATAGCATTTAAAAGACATTCAAAAGAGCAGCAATAATAATAATACTGGGTGTACAGCAAATAACCTGATTTCAAAATTAAAGTTAAAAAAAATCTTAAAATCAAAGATTAATAGAAGGCTAAGTTTATTATGTAAGCTGAAAAAATTGTATGCAGACGTTTTGAAATAGTATTTATAAAAGCCGTAATCAGATGACACTGTTATATGACTAGTTAGCAGTGATTGTAGCTACTATTTTGAAACATTTTTACTTTCTTTAGCTGCCAACAATTCTGGAATATAACTAACCACGTTTTGTAAATAGTAATTTTTGTCTAAGAATATAGCAAAATTATGCAGTTTAATGGACAATCTGTTTACTATTTTGAAAAAATACTTAACCACTTTTTGTGAGCAGTATATTTTTTAATTGTTTTCTGAAATTGTTGGCAGCTATGCTTTTCCTTTTATAAAAGAGAAAATACAGAGTAAATGTAAGACACTTTAGTCAATGCAAAAATGAATTTTTCCCTCTTTGGCATTACATGAGTAATTAACTGTTTTGTCTGGTAGTACAGGTCATTATTTTACAACACTTGAATGGGAAAATATATTAATTTATATGCAGTGACAAATTAGAAGAATGTAGAGCCCAAAGTTTACATATTTCTAAATCTTTAAATTTTGCCAGTATCTACTAAATAAAATTATTTTATGATCCTGTTTTAAAAGAATGAATATGTGCATCTAAGGTATTTTTTAATACCTCTTATAGTTTTCCGAAATTTTGAATTTTTTCCGAATTTTCATGATAAAGTTTACTTTCATGTATGACATGACTTTTAAGGAGGTGGCCTAGAGGGTCACCATGACCAGAAGCCTATTGTACCAATACTTTCATGTAACTTTGCCAGTTGGTTCATTTCACATGAAAGTATTATTACTGAAAGCATTGACAAAATGTACTCTGATTTTTTAGTGATTATTGTTTTCTGTTTGATGTGTTTTTGCTATATTATTTGTGTGTACTTTTCTTCATAGGACAAACTACTCTGACAACCATCTCTTTGAGACCAACACCATTCTATGGAGAACATGATGGACACTTCATTATAAACTTTTTAAAGTATACAAAGAAAACCGGTGGCCATTACTACAGAGTAAAAAGTCTTGATGAGCGTTTGCAAATTAGCTATGCTGGTAATGTTGCTTGGGCATTTGTGAAAGCTAAAGCAAAATTAGCTGCTGATCCTTCTATTGCAGGCGAAGCATTTTTTATTACTGATGATACACCCATAATTGATATTCATGAGCTTGTTGCACCGTTCATCAGAGCAAAGGGATATAATATTAGTAGATATGTTATTCCATATTGGATTGCATGGATAATAATTTCCATTGCTTGTTTTGTTGTATGGTTTTTTAATCTTTTGTGGCCCTGGGATGTTGACATCCCTTCTGTAAACGTATTAAATTATATTTGTTCTACTTTTTTCTACAATCGTAGCAAGGCAACACTTCGCCTTGATTATCAGCCAATTTTTTCACCTGAAGAAGCGAAACAACGATCATTGCCATATTATGCAAATTGTCACGTTCCATGAAAAGGACCAGACATTTAAAATCATGCCATGTTGTTACTCATTTCCATATAAAACATTCCTGTCATATTTTCTACTCATTTGTAATTATATGTATGTGTGGTGTGTGTCTATACATTAATGTACGTTAAAAGTTGGTAATTTGTAAGTTGAGATTTACATTTTCGTGATGGAAGCACCATCATAAAATATGCCATATAACGTCTTATGCTAGATTATATGATCTTGTAATATGCAGCTGCCTTATAATGGACATACTATCATTTCATGTATCTTATTTTTTTAAATTTTTTGAAAATAAAAATTTTACAATATATGTGTTTTTATATTTGTAAAAAAACACTTATGTACTATTTTCCAGTATTTATTCTGTGGATTTAGAGAAAGTCGACAAATTCTTAACACAAATTACTGTGATTTTAAGGCATCAAATTACAGAACTTTAATTTCTGTACATGCTGAAAATACAAATTACATGTCAAAAATTGTAATTGTATGTCAGATGATTTTAAAATCTTCACCATTTTGATTAAAAAGATATGTTTGTTTTACTTTAATAAAAAAAAAGAACCCAAAATGACATGAAATTAAGGTGGTTTTCATTCTTTTATTGGCAGCTTATTCTTAGCAATAATTTAATGTTAATAACATTACTTGAAAGCACAGTGGGTTTGTATGAGGTGTGTCTAAAAAGTTCGGTGAATGGTATTAGCATAGAAACAAAACAGAAGATAGAAATAAATTACCTTTATTGGCCTTCAAAGTAATCGCCATTGTACACAACACACTTTTGGCAGTGTTCATAAGCTTCTGAAAACTGTCAGAAAATGCCTCTTTCAGAATCGATCGCTGAACGAATGTCACATGTCCTTGGATGACGGACACACTGACTACGTTTGACTGCCCTTAGTGGGTTTTCCCACAACAGTCATGAGGCTTCCTGCTAGGTGGCGCTCCTTGACATGTCTCTGGATTGCCATGTGCAAGTGCGTGCACATGTTGCTGTTGAGATATCGGACCATTCACCAGACTTTTTAGACACACCTCATACTTTAAGTTTCCAAAGTTGAGCAATATATTAAAACCAAACACTTTGGTGCAACTACCCTCTTTCATTGAGTTAGATTTAGGGTACAGTATCAATATTTCTAGAGTTAGTGCCTTCAGAAAATAGTTAAAACCAATTCTAAACTGACAAATAATTTGATTAAATGTAAATTTGTAATTAATCTATTTTGTATATAGTAATGATGTATAAAGCATACGCTATTAGAAATAACATCATTATTGATGTTTTAATATTATTTTATCTTTCTAATTTTAAATGAGGACAGTTATTGTAACTTGTTTAAATTTAGAATAAAGATTTTTCTTTCTTTGGGAAAAGCAAAAATTTTAAATATAATGTATGTCATATGGAAGGCCATTGATAATCTAAAAATACATTTATTACAGCTTTCTAATGTAAGTATGAAGATAGTTACCATTGAAAATTAAATGTATCTATACCTATTTTATTTGGGCAAAATAAGCTTTCTCCAAAATTTACCTCCCCCCCCCCCAAAAAAAAAAAAAAATAAATAAAATAAAATAAAAATATAGCTACTGGATCTGTCACTGGTCTGGACACCTTTAGAAGACATTAGTCTACACTACAATATAGTTTATGAGACAAAATTCATAAACTGCAGCAGAAACATTCCCTCCTTTACCTCTAAACAGCTTTACCAATAATGTATGTATAATACCTTATTTTGACTGCCTGAAGTTGCAATAGAAGGCATTTAACCTCTTAATATTGATCATCGGATGTTAGCTGTATACAGGAGAGCATTGGTGTACAGCAAACTCTGATGCCCTCCCTGCAAACATTTTCTTAAGGCCCCCTTTGAATTATTTCTGTAATATCAGTTTGTTTTTATATTATCTCTTGCATTTAGGGCAAAATTGTGGAATATTAATAATTTTAAAGATTCAAAACACAAAATTGAAATAAATGCGAGATTTACAATTTTACCGGGTGTCTACCATCATGCAAAGGTCATGAAAGTCACGGTAAAGTCAAGAAATGGGGAAAAGGTCAAGAAATGAAGCACTAGGTCACAATTAGCGACTATGTTTTTCAATTTCTTTGTATCTAATTTTTTTGCGTTAAATTCATTGAGAGAAATTTATTTATCCTTTCTTGACTTCATGAATTCGTATTTTGCTTTCACGCGTGATTTCCTGTGAGGAAATCAATTTGTATATTCTCGTATCAACGGTATATGTGTGTGGGGGAATCTGCCGAGCATGCTTCTCTTCTTCCTCCCAATATGAGGAGCTTTCAGGTCGTAACATACGTTAGAGAAACAATCTGTGGTGCAGAAGAGTAGTCATAACAGTAAATTACTTCCTGCTGTAAATGATGCGTTATGGTATTTTATAAATGCTGCAATTAATTAATAAACATAACTTGGTTATTTTTTACTTTTTTATCTTTCCAAAACACATTCATCCAGATTTAAGGCTAGGTGCACGGAAAGGTAAAGACAAGGGAAGTTCTGTATATGTGGGTAACCCCATCCCTGAGCCCCGTCCCGCCTCTTGGCCGTTGATATACTCAAAACAATAGTAAAAAAATTAATTCATTGACAGGGTGTACAGCAATCTGGAAATGTACCTGAATATTTCGAACTGTGTGAAAGTCTGGGAAATATTACTTGAAAATATCGAATTTCTGGTCAGCATCTGAGCCAAACTGATGACAGCTGTGCTGTAGAACAATTTTATGTGGAGAAAGAGGTTAGGGCTGTCGATACAAAATTTGTGTCAGTTTTGCAGCCGCTCCACAAAAATGAAATCATCAACGATTGCAAAAATGCAAGTCTTTATGTTCATTTTCACTGTACTATGCACTCAGAAAAAGCCCAATCAACAGTGTGAAAATTCACAGTGAAGGGGCCATTGAGACTATTTTGAATTCATCGATTGGGAAATTAAGAATTTGTGCAAGAGGGTCAAATTCTTTCCAATCCCTGAAGTGTTGGGAGTTATTTTATAATTATGCAATTACAAATATTACACAACAATAATTATTAAGAATTCTTGCCTCTATAGATAATCCGTTGCTGCCGTACATGTTAGGAAATAACTATCGTCCCTCCCCCTTTTTTTTTACTTTTTTGCTATGCACACTTTCATTATATATATATGCACACTTTCGCGCATTTATACGCACACTTTCATTTTTTTTTCCCCCCCTTGGCCACGTCTTAACTAACCTGGCATTCCTATTACAGATTATTTTCAAATACTATGCATGCACAGTGCTGAAACTAGAGACCACAACCGGGACAAACCTTTGTCAAGGTGCTCCCTTCTTTCCATTTTGACATAAAGGCACTACGCCTGGGACAAGTGTCCCGTTCCCCCTCTAGTTGTAGGTTAGCATATATATAGAGAAAAAAATTACAGATGATGCAGAATACGATAAAATGTAAATCTAAAATTAAATGTTTTTGCTCAATTTCGGGTCCAAAAATTTGCTTAATTCTGAAAAATTTGTTGGTAAAACTGGATTTCCGTTATTTTGCGATTACAAAATTTAATTTTTTGTTGTTGAGATAAAGCATAGTAGCAGTCTTACACAACTTTTGTAAAAGTATAGATTTCATGAAGTGGAAAAGTTTGGTAGTTTAGAATACGATTTCCGCCACACTTCTGAATTAATATATTTTGAAGTTTTTAAATAAAATTACGACCCATATTTTGCTTTATAAAATCTTTTAAAATTTGCTTTAAATGAAAGTACCATAAAATTGCACCCAAAGAGGAATTTAAAAAAAAATGCCAAGTTGTTCGCTTTTACGAATGTTATCCACCCTCCCCAATCAAAAGATCCACTTTGATTTTCATTATTATAGTTCCGTTATTTTGCGATTACAAAACTTATTTTTTTATTTAAATAAAGCATAATGACGGTCTTGCACAACTTTTGTAAAGTCTAAATTGTATTAAGTGAAAAAAAATTGTTATTTTCAGACAAATCCCACCACACTTGAATTTTTCACGCTTGAGGAAATAGGTAAAATCATTAAGACAGCTTGAATAAACTTAATCCATCTTTACGGTTTTGTTGTAAAGTTTACGTTTTTCACCAATTTTTATGATTTTACATGAAACTTCTGTTTTATTTTTACCAATTTTCATGAACTTTGAAATTTTTTATTTTAAATTTTGATTTAAATTTCTTAAAATGTATTATTGAGATTTTTTTCTGTGGAATTCCTTGGTTTTGTTTATTTTAAGATTACCGAATTGCCACCCCCCATCTCTTATTTAAATTTGAATTAATAAAATTGATTCTTATTTCAAATTTAAATTATTTTTATACCACTACTTTTTAAATTGGAAAATAGTAAAGAAAAATTTTCATTGAAGATTCCAGTTCAAGTATGAATGAAAATAATACAAAATGGCAGTAATGCTAATGAAAGTTAAACGAAGGCTGTTTTGATTAGGAAAAATTAAATATTTGTGAAAGTAAAAGACTTGGCATGTTTATGTTTTTTTTTATTTATTATCATTATTCTATCTTTTCAGGTGTAATTTTATGGTACTACTTTTTATGTATTGCAGAATTGCTTTTTCCCTTCCCTAATGTGTTTAAAATCATATAAATTTTGTGTCCACTATGATTTTTTTTCTTTTTTGTTTAAGAAATATATATTAAGTGTGTGTCATGTAAGTTTAAATATTTTATACTATTTAAACTATGCAGATAGACAAAACTTAAGTCTCTCATGGGTTTATTTCATGGAAAAACATTAAAACACTGTTTGTATGCTATTAATAACTTTCAGTTAAAATGTCATTCACATGTTACTTAGAAATCATCAAAAATGATATCTGCCAAATAATTGTATATTGAACTAACAATATTTCAGTATGTCAACTGTGTGTTGTTTTACACCTTGGGAATTTTCAAAAGTTGGCAAGTATTTATCTTCAAAACTTGAGAAAAGTATATCAGTTACCTGCCTTCCCTCCTCCTCCTCCTCCAAAAAAAAAAAAAAGTTGGATATACAAGAGTAATTTTTTCTCTCCCTCCATTCACCTTTAAATTGTGTGTTTTGATTATTTTCCACATTTTCTTTTTTAAAAGCAATTACTCGGATTCCACTTTAAAAATTATAATTATCGCTGATCTCCGCCTTTCACAGCTAATAATTTCAATATTTCTGCATCGTTTTGGTAAATGAATATTTACCCTTCAGTATTTTTATATTCAAAATCACTTATATACACAAATGCATATTTTGATTTTTTTTTAAATATAAATTTCTCGATTTTTTAATGCATCTGAAAGTTTGTACGCAAACTTATAAGCTATTGCATCACACTGATTGTGATTTTGATTGATATAATACAAACTGCTTCCATCGAACCCGTTATCCAACACAAACAAATTTCTGAATCTGTCCACGAAAACACTCTCTACTAAACTGTAAACTCCTTTGACAAATACTTCCATAACCTTGCAGCAATTAAGGCTCCCATCATTTCTAACCATAGAAGTAATACACAAGGTAGAAAGGAAATCACTGTGCTTTGCTTCGACCAGCAGGTCACGTGATTTTAATTCCCCCCCCTAGAGTTGCGGACTGTGTTAATTGGCCAAAAGGCCTCTTTGCGTAGTTTGAGTGATAGCTTGTTCAGCAAATAGCTTTCCAGGCTTTCAACCTTGCTGGTATGACTGATGGCACTTACGTGCATTTAAGTTAGCAGAGCCAGCTGGAGGAGAGAGAAAAAAAGATTATTTAAATAAGATGCAAAGTGAAATGGCGTAGCTTGGTGATAATATTTATGTAGGATAATAAATATTTCAATCATTTTTTAATTTTCGATTGTTAATTGTATTACATATTTAAAAATTAAAATGCTGCAGAATATTTTTGTATTTATCACCCTAATATTTATATCGTAGCATTTATTTATAGTAATGTGATCAAAATTTTTATTTTGAGGCAGATAGTTAATTTTTAAAAGTCAAAAGCAGAAACTAGTGCAATACAGTGTTCTATTTTAAAGTTTTTTATAGACGAAACAGTTTTGTTTTCATTGAAGGCACAATTACTATTCATAGTGTTTTTAGTATTTAAATATTTGCTTGATCCAAACAATCATTTAACGACAAATTCCCCTTTGTACAACTACTGCAATTAAACACCACACGGACTTGAGTACTTAGTTTATCTTTGCGTACAATTGCTCGAAAAGGCCTAAAATAACCCTCTCTATTTTCACATTACTTCATTATCATATCATGTTCCATCTGGAGGTATCTAATTACTTCTATTAACTGCTCTTTCACGAAGGCATCCTCTTTTAACTCTCTGCACTATATTAAATTGCCTTTTTGCTGAATCAAAATGGTCGTTTAAATCCCCTAGATCCCTCTTCCATAAAAATCTGGTCTCATCATATCTATAATCAACAAACTTCAAATTCTCTTCAAACCACTCAATGATCTGCCTGTCACATTCACTTTTTTCAGATACAGAAACTAAACCAAAATGCTCTATTTCCCACAAAGACCGAATCTTTCCAGATAAATCCTCTTCACTATCATAGCTACTTTGTATAAGCAACCCCGCCAAAGCCCTTCCTCGTATTCGCTCATGAACTTCAGCTCTTTTGTCATATCTACCGCTCAACGTTCAACCGAATACTCAAGGCCACTGTCCACATCGAGCGGTTCCCGCCGTACAATGTATTTGAATGGGGATATTCGGACACGCTTTATGCCGAGCGACATTGGACTGCCCTCCACCGAAAAATAGATGGGGAGGCGTGAAATCGCAATATTATTCGCGGTCCCCAATTACCTTTTGTTGGTTATTACCGGAGTATTTCCCTCTTTCTCTGCGGTGGGAAAAATTTATTGCTTACAGAGAATTGGCCGTTAAAGTGTCCCCCTACTGGTAGCGACTGACGGGAACCGCTCGATGTGGACAGTGGCCTTCACTCATGTAGCACCAAGGATTTATTTATACGATGCATTCTCCCAGTTAAAACCACATTCAAAAAATCATTACCTATCAGCACATGTATTCTCCCCTCTGTAGCCTCACAGTCCGATAATTTGAAACCTTCTTTCTGAAGAGAGTGACTTATGTCTATTGGAGGGGGTGGGGGGGATGGAGTCGCGCAAATTTCTGGAGATTGGGGTTCTTCAAGAGTCAAAAAGTCACTGCTACAGTTTTTCAAAGTGATACGCTTTCTTTTCCGCTCTGAAACAGAAGGATTCTGAGATGCGAAAGTAAAGATTTTTAGTTTTTCCTTTCCTACGGTTTTCAATTTAGCCCTTTCATCAATGGATTCACAAATATAAGACGGTCTCGAATCCAGAGTCTGAGATTAAATGAAAGATTGTTGTTGACAATTTGGGCTCTTAGGATTTGATAATATATTTTCTGTGTTGGAATATCCGTTGTCGAACTTTCAGGGAAAAGTGAACTGACGTTGGTCTCCGGTATTTTTGATTCGTCTTTATTCTTGCTAGCGTCAGGCCTCACCATGGCACAGTGGTTATGCCACTGAAAATGGTAGATGGCCGAAGTGTGAAGGTCCCGGGTTCGGGTCCCATCGCGCGGCCGTCGATCTAACGGTCTGGAGTTTTTGTAGGTTTTCTCTAGATGTAACGTGAATACGCGTTAGAACCCCTTAGAAAGTCCTCCTGCCAAGGCACCCCTCCCTTGGCAGATCGCCCTACTGTAGCGTTGCCGTAATCACACACAACAACCAACAACTTGCTAGCGTCAGTATCACAGAGGCATTCTAGATGAGATTGTGAATTACATTTAACCCATTTCGCTCTGCAGAATGTTTTTTTTTTTTTTTTTTTTGTGCCCCTTCTTTAAACACCTTTTACTCTTAAATTGATTATATAAGGATTTATGCCGTTCAGTAAGTAACAAATTACATTTTTTCGATTCGTGATCTTGGGAGCAGAAATCACAGACATTTTTCTCTACTACAGTGTTTAAAGTTGATGCGGAATATATTCTCTTTTTGGTAACGTAATTTGTAGGATATTTATCAAAACTTTTCTCTTCGTTTCTGGAAAAATTTGAATGATTAAAGCAAAATTTCTTTTCTCGCGCTTCCATTTCTTTCTTTACACACCGATGATAAATTTCCTACCGTTGCTTCATTATCTGAATTTTGATTAAAAGCCAGTACCAAATCATTTGGGATACACTTGTATAAAATGGGTAATAATAAAT
This sequence comes from Cheiracanthium punctorium, assembly GCA_038373885.1. Taxonomy (NCBI): domain Eukaryota; kingdom Metazoa; phylum Arthropoda; class Arachnida; order Araneae; family Cheiracanthiidae; genus Cheiracanthium; species Cheiracanthium punctorium. The sequence continues at coordinate 71,807 of JAWZYV010014497.1, read as the reverse complement.
TCCTATAAGAATTGATGTCAATTTTCAACGTTTCAAGACATCGTATTTGAATAGTAATTTCATCCTATAATTTTCTTAACGCGGATACATCACTAGATTTTCGCACTGTTTTAAGGAAAGTAACACATTCATGTAAGTACTAATTAATAAATCAGTTTTTCCGAAACGATCAGTTAAAATGTGTATTGCTTTTTTTATAATTGTCAGCTGTCAGAAGTAATCCACTTATGGCAATTAATGCTGAATCAGTAAGTAAGCTCTTCAAGTAATTATAATTATTCCACGTCACTAAGATTACTTTTATCGTAGTAATTAATGAATTGTGGCCAGAATTCTTGGAATTTCGAAATGTCCCCATTAAATTTCTCTAATTAGAGTACGTTTTGTGTTGCAATCAGTTGTTTTGATTTCATTATTGACTACCAAAACTGGGTAACTTTTGTTTTTACACTCTTTTCCCGATTTGCTGAGATATCTATTAACTCGCACCTTACATTTAATAATAGAATCACTAAACAACGTTCCATTTCGGCTTCAATTTCTGCATCTGGGATTTGATAAATAATAATATCATAAAAATGTTTAGGTTACTGTTTCTTGTCTTAAGGTTTTTTGTACTGAGAATAACAGGGGTAAAAATTCGAGTATTTAGTCAGTGGTTCAAATGACCCGTGACTCCATAACTTCCTTGGTTCGCTTACATGATCTGAAAAAAAAAAAAAAAAGTAAAAAAGGCAAAACGGCTGGTTGATTAGGAAATCTTTCTAATTCTGAAATTGTTATTGAGTATTTGAAGGTTCTCTTAGACGGGTGAAATGTTCCCAGGACTGAGAGGCTGTTCTCTGCTCTTCTGACTACAAGCATCACGGAAGTATAAAGAAAAAAAAAGTAATAATACCGTAAGAACTTAAATTTTAGTTAGAACTTAATATTAAGTTATTTTGAGTGCAAATTAGCGTTTGAATATGTTAATAACTTTTGTTCAATAAGTAACATGTTGCTGGAAAGCACAGTAAAGAGACCGGCTGTGTGAGTTAGTTACTTTGCAAAATACCTCGGAGAATAGAAATGTCGTAGGGTCGGAGGAGCGAAATCTTTAAAAACGATTTTTCATGACTATATTTTATCGTCATTAGACTATGATGCGCTAATAAAAACTTTTTCTGAAAGCTGGGAAGGAAGGTCCACTGCCTATGAGTGATATAAAGATTATTTTAATCATTTTTTTTCTGCGTTTTCTATATTTTTTACACTACTACTATCAGTTTATAATTAGGATATGTATCGTTTCCTAAAAATTTAAGTAACAAATCTTATATATTTGAAATTTTTTGTATTTTTTCTATTGTACTGGTGTAACTTTTTAAAATATTAATATATTCAAACTGAAGTATATTTGTCAAGAAAATTAAATTTAAAAAAATCACACTTTTGTCGTTGTTAAAAATGTGTGAGTTGTTTCCACCTGACAAAACAGTAAACTGAGTAAACGAGTTTGTTAGGAAATTTAATAAGCTTGCTCTATTGCACTTTTATAAAAACTACAATAGAGCAAGATATTTTAAGTTTTAAAAAGTCAGTTAAAGGAATCATTTCTAAAAGAAGTCTTCAAAAATTAAAAGATACTAATATACTTAAATTTTTTTTTTATTTATAACTGTTTCTTTAAAATGAAAACTTCCGACAAATTTCAGTTATAGAGCATTCATACCATTTTCTTAAGAGTTTTCTATACCCATTTTCATTGCAAGCATTGGCGCATGATATGCAAAATGTTGGCTACCCCTAAAATGTAGAATGGTTCAAAACTGAGAGAGAGATCGGTTTAGTAAGAAACGTTGGGAGCATAAAAAATTGATGATTCTGAGCTACAAAATTAAACTTCGTAATTGTGATCATTGGCGTAACTGGCCTGATTTTCTAGGGTGGGCTACAGCCCTCTTCGCGTTAGTTATTATATGTAAGTTAGCATTAGTATGTTATTATTAATTAGAATTATTTTATTATACATCCCACAGTAGCAAGTCCATTCCCAAGGAGGTGCATTTGGGGGGCAGTGCCCCCCTCACAGAAAAAATCCCCCCCCCCTCCTCCCAAAGCACCTTTGGAAAATTTTTTACCCTACTCCCAAATTTGCAAAGTAGACAGAAAAAGGATTTGAAAAAATAAAAAAAAGTTACAGTTAAAATAAATTTCAAATTTAAACATTTTTTTAAGAGTTCTGAAATCCTGCTTTACAACCAGTGAAGTATAAATGACAGATGCGTATTTTCAACACTAAATCAAGTTTTCAAAATCCAATGATTATTGATATTACATGACCGAAAAAGAAGATTTGTCTTGCTTGCATTTAACCAAGATATTATTATAAGTCTGAGACTGTATGATTTTGTTGATCGGTTTGCCAACATGGGCAAGCGAATGGTCTACATTGTTACTTCTGTATATCATATTTGTGTACCCAGCGTTAAATAAATATAGAAATGCGATAAATTGAGTGTTAATGCATTTTCCCTTATGAAATATCAAATTTATAGGTTTTAGAACAATGGGAGTATTTTCAGGAACATATTTTTAAAAAATATTGCGGGAAAATATTGTACGGCATTATATACTGCACATTACTTTTACCGCAGCGGTAACTAAAAGTTTTATTTTGAGAACAAAATTAAATAGTTATAAAATTAAATATTAATTAAATGAAAAACGAAATTTAACTAAAATATATGGTGGTAGCAAAAAGTCCTAAACACACTCAATTTTTTTGTGCCTAACTTTTATGGTTGACGGAATTTTTCATAATGGAATCATCGTAATTTCTTAAATATTACAAGTGATTCTAATTTACTTTCAATACTTTCCAACAAGGCTGAAAAGTGTTTATGATATAAGTTTGTCTGTCTGTCTGTCCGTGTTCTAACTTCCGTAAAAATGGAGAGTGTTTACACGTTTTTAGAAAGATTTCGAGGCTATAATTGATGTTTAAAATTTAAAATATGTATATAATCATGTTTAAAACAACATCGACCATAAAGCAGGAATTATTTGCAGGGTTCCATTTCCACTTTTGTAAAAATTGTTTATTTTTGTGAATTTCAACGACTACTTTTGTGAATTTTCATAATTTTTGTAAAGGTCACTTTGTCTTAAAATAATTTTAAAAAAATTAAAAGGTAATTTATTTTTACCAACTAAAGTTAGCGATTTTTAACAGTTTTTATATTTAACACCAGATCTGTGCATTTACTTAATGTTTAGATGGTAAATTGCACGATTTTCTTACCGTAAAATTAAAATCAGTAAAATTGCGATTAACAGAATTTGACTATACAGGGAGAAAAATCTTGTATTACTTTTCGTTAAATAAAATGTTTTAAAACAACACTACTGCCGTTAAGCAGTAGAAATGTTGTTCGTATAAAATTTCTCAATTCTTAAAAAAAGGAGCCTGGAGTTAAGATTTTATTTGTACACGATAAACTAGTTAACAGTTCCTTTAAAACTTCTTAACGCTATTGTGGTCTAGAGATGAGTTCGGGCTCATTTTTTAGAGCCCGAGCCCGAAGACTTTTAATTCGAGCCCGCCCGAGCCCGATCAATATTATTTAAGTCGGACCCGAGCCCGAAATTTCAGCTAAAGATAAATAAAATTCAAAGAAGTAATTCTTTGATAGAATACAATAAATTTTGCCGTTTGCGCAAATTAAAGACAGATATATAGTTGCAAATTTTTAATGCACTTTCTAATTCTTTATGTTTATGAAATAATGTCGGATCTCGTGACTAATTAAGCAATATAAGCCGCCGTTCTGGAATACCCAAAGATAATTTTTTTAATATTTTAATATTTCGATATTTTTTTAATAAGTACTTTTATTTTCCATATGAATCACTTTTTAAAAATCTGTTTCACGGAGTATGTTCAATAAAATAGAAATTTTTCAGGCGCCCGAGCCCGAACGCAATTGTGAATTACCGAGCCCGGTTCGGGCCCGGGCTCGGGCCGAGCCCGTCTCATCTCTATTGTGGTCTGGGATAAAAAATTTAAACCTTTTTTGTGAGGGGAGGAGAGAAGAAGAACGCATTTCTTGGAAAAGTGAGTTAACGTTTTTATCTCAAAAAACGATCTGAGTACGGGATAAAAAGCCATCTACAAAGTTGTTCATCATCTATTTAGCAAGAAAAGACACTTTAGTATTAATTTGCACATGGTTCTCATTAGTTCGCAGACTATATGCTACGCATAAAACGCACATTGTTTGGTCGAATTTTTCAAAACTGCATTTACTTGACATTAAGCTTATTTATTCTTCATTCTATAAGTGTTTTCTGTCAGCAACAACAATACCCATCTAGATGCTGGTCTGCAATTCCCACTGGAAGATGTTCATTATGGTTGCCGACACAACCATAGTAGAAGTTTTAAAGGAACTATGGATAACTGCATTATTTAGTCCTAATCCTGCACACATTACTTTTCCTGCAAAACTAATCCTATTATACGAAACCACCAAAAATTCTGAACAGCTAGTTTCTAGTGTCAGGTCCAAGGTAGGAGCTAAGGGCTTCATCCCCCCCCCCCCACCCCTGAAAAGAAAAGCGTGCAACATTTTACTTTACTGTACATTTTCTTTATGTCAAATGAGCTACAATTAGCCCTTTTCAAAGCAAATTATATTGGTTTCATGTTACATTTTTCTTTATTTTACATATTGTTTAAGTCAAATGAGGTTTATCTTAGAAATTAGCCCCTTCTCCCAAAAAATTCTGTATAAGTCACTGCCATTTTCTAATTACCGAAATCTCTTCACCAGCAGAAAAAAGATACTCCTAAATATAGACAGCATCCGAAAGAGATGATTTTCGATCCAGAACCTCCTTTAGAACTTAACAACCAGGTCCTGATTATTGCATGGGCACTTAGGGCACGTGCCCTGGGCGCACATATACAAGTAGGTCCAAAATTGAGTTTAAAGCTATGTACAAGGGCACGAAAATTGAGCCAGCTATATACAGGTGCTATACTATATATAATTTGAAAAGTGCCTGGGCACAAAAATGTTAGTCAGACTTACAACCAACTCTCCTATTATTAGTCCCGTATTTTTAACCAGCCTTCTCAAAGCATATTCAAGGTAAGTATGGGTACACAATAAAAGTCTTCTATCAAAGTGAGGTAGATGTAGATGACTACATCTCTCAATTATCATTGATGAAACCATACCTCACCACTCTCTTCCGTCATTTCAATGAATTCAGTTCACTTATATTCACTTATCACCCATCCCCCGGTCAGCAAGAGAGAAAAAAAAGTAAAAAGATGGTCCCAAGAAGGGATTTTCCTTGACCTCTGGCACTCAGTCTTAATATGGGGAGGGGAATCTCAATAACTTGCTTCCTCGAAAAAAATCTCTAGAAGTGGAACAGCTGTTAGGACTTTAAAATATGATCTTTTGCAATTGTTTTTCAATTTTCACATTAATGAATTTTTTATGTAACTAGTTCATTCATACCACTATTAGGAAAAAGGTTATAATTTTTCTAGGGTGGTCTAATTGTGGTCCTAGGGTGGGCTTAGCCCACCCTAGCCCCCCCTCTGTTACGCCAATGATTGTGATAAGTGAATATTTAATTTGTTCGCAAAGGTGGAGACGTGTTCGAGACGGGTGGAGCTATTATCATTAGCAAGTTTCTTAAGTAACATAAAAAATTGTAATTTTATCAAAAACTACTAAGACCTAAAACTACTAAGACCGAACTATCTAAGACCGAATTTCGAAAGCTACTTATTTTAGCAAGCAAAATTTAGTTGATAAAGTATACTTAAAACAACATTTGCATATCAATGTAAAGGTTTAGACTGAAATCGTATAATGAATTCCAAATTAGAAAGAAGCATAGGAATTATGCGCTGACCAAAGTTTAGTTTCAAAACTAAAGACTAGAGCGTAGTTGTAAAATCTCTCAAAAAGTACTTTTGTATGTTAAATTTTCGGGTATTCTAATATTAAGTAAAACAGATATTAGTTAATAACAGGAATCTTTTTTATTTTGGGGTAATTTTATCTTCTAGAATATAATACTTATTCGCTTTGTAAAGGCGTTAACTTGTAATATATTTTCATCAACATTACACTAACATCCGTAACAACATTACACTAAGCACGTTTGCGTGAAGTGCATATAAGACATAAGATACAGGGTGGTCAAAAAGAAAGTTTCCCGACATAATGATCTCTAGCGGCCGTTCTATTCAACCTAGAACTGCGATGAACACTTTTAGACAAAACACTGCGATGAACACTTTTAGACAAAAAAAACTGGGTGTTGCCAATGGAAAATCTCGATTTTCTACTCACTTTAACTGTAATCGTTAGCGCTATTAACTTGTCGCTCACAGGATCTCGAGCTCATACTTTCAAAAAGCTATATCTGAAAATTCATATCGATAGGTTGAATAGAACGGCCGCTAGAGATCATTATGTCGGGAAACTATCTTTTTGACCACCCTGTAGATGCACACATACTCCAATTTACGTTATATAACACACTTGTATCGCGTCTGGAGAGACTTAGAAAGGAACGTTTAGGTTCTGATTTATTGAATTCCGGTCATTCTGGTAATTCCTATGACTCGTTGCATAGGAACACCGAGAATGACTGAAGCTTGCGAGTGTCAATTTTCTATTATAAAAACTATCTTTTTAAATTACTGGTGGTTTGATTCTACAGAAATATTTGCATTTCAGTTCCTGAAAGTAAATTATTAGTCAAGTTTTAACCTTAATACATTCTGAGAAACAAGATGAAAACTTTAAACTTTCATTTTGAGCGACCCCCTCCCCCTCCCCCCCAAAAAATAACATTTGCTTCTGCTACAACGATACAAAATATATTTTGTATGTCTTTTTTTTCAGTGCTAAAGTACCAAAATTCATTCAAATACATGCAGTTTTCTCATAATATTTACTTCTTTCATGCTATATTCCACAACGTGCAAAACTTGAGTGTTTATTTAACTCAAATTCACTCTCAGAAGTTCGTTTATGTGTTCATATAACTTAAAATGAGGCCTTTTCTTTTTAAAGTGTAAAACTGCAAAAAATGAAAAAATATTGAAGCTTTCAAGTATAATTTAAATTGAAGTAAACTATAGTTTGCCATACTAAATATTTTATAACCGATACATCAAAACCGGTGAACAGATTTGGTCTATTCCCTAATTTCGTGAGTCTACGGTACACGCCAAGTACATGTGGCAAAACCAGCCCAGCCTCTTAATTAGTCATAATATAAAACAGACGTGGTTTGACAATATTATACATTTTCCGTGCAAGCTTAATTATTTGTCTATTTGTTTTCATTTATTTATTTTTCTGAGTCCGCCCTCGAAATAAAAACGACAACGCCTATAGTAAAATACTGTTTTTTTGTTTTTTTTCTTCTCCTCCCAGTATCAACGGTAAAGACGTTAAAATTAAACAAGTTATTTGTTTTAGATGAGGAGATAGGAAACTGGAAAATGACATACACAACGAAATCATTAAAAGAGAACACGTTTCCGTTCATAACCTTCCGAACGAAAACGCGTTTCCGTTCGTTTGCTGCAAAGGCGGAGCTACATTTAGTGTAAGAGATCAGTGGCGTGAAAAAAAGTGGGGGTCTTAAAACCGATACTTGCATAAAAAAACTACACATATATTTAATTTTTAACGTAAAAAGGCAAAAAATGTGAATTTGTATCTTATCCTTTAAATTGTAATTACCGTTGTATGTAAGTTTTTACCAAAATGTCATAAGTTTGTGGGAATGCGCTACGGAAAAATATTGATGCATTTAAATAATGTTTGACCATTATTTTTTGTGGTTCGAATACATAAGTATTTGAGCTATTACATTTAGAAACAGGCTAATTTAAAAATGTCGAAAGTTAACATAAAAATGTGAATTTTTCTAAATTTCGGCAAACTTTAGAACAAATGCGCGATCGGAAGATGTAAACCGATTTTATTTCCCATTTGACATCTTTTTAGTCACCCAAATTCGCAACTTTTCCTCGGTATTAAGAATTCAAAAAAAGAATTTCGAATTTTTTCACCCGCCTTAATATGCAGGCTACGACGCTCAGATTTTGGTCACACCCCTTTGCAAACTGTCGCTAAAACGAAAAACGGGACAAGTTTCATTTGTTGCTGAGCGCTTAACTTTTAAATACACACCGTTTTTATAATAATTGAAGCGCTAATTAGTGATATTAATGATGCAGATTCTTATAGCAATGTGCATTTGTTAATTACAGCCTTATATTACTTATTATACAGAATGTTTCAAAATTAGAGGTATAGATTTTAAGGGGATATAAATTACATCATAAGAATTCAGAATTGCACAGGAACCCATGACCGCAATTTCCACCAAGAGCCGGGTGTTTCGGGTTATTTTTTAACAGATGTGGGCGTATCTTTTTAATGTTGAATAATTAAAAAAAAAAAAATTATGCGCAAACGGTTACTTGAAAGGAATATAAAGTGTAATAATGCTACTTGTAATCGATGTATTTAGCTCACTGATTGTGTTAAAAAGAATATAATGCACGAAATTTTAAAATATTGGAATATACAAGCTTTTAAAAAGTGTATTTCACAGTAGGCGGAGCGATCCGCCTACAATACGCCTACTACACCTCTTATTTTATCATTTCATGTGTATCATTCTTGCTAATAAAATCAGTGCGCTAAATACATCGATTTATAAGCATCATAATTAGACTCCATATTCCTTTCATGTAACCATTAGCCCATAAATGATAGTTTAAAATTTTAACACTCAAAAGCCACCCCCACATCTATCAAAAAATAACCCTGGTTCTTAAAGGCTTAAGATGACATTTGCGGTCATGGGTTTCTATGCAATGCTGTAACTTTATGATGTGCTCTATCTCTACTTAAAGTTTGTACCTCTAATTTAGAAACACCCCGTATAAGTTATTAATACCGTTAAAAGCATAGTGGGTGCTTGGATGTGCTTAGTGTAGGATAGCCAAACTAAAATGATCACACCGTCTGGGTCACACGATTGTTCGGAGGCAAGAAGTGATGACTAAGATTTAAGCGACGTAGCCTGCACACAGGGTGTTCCATAATTATTCGTAAAAATTTAAGGGAAGGTAGGGCACATAATACGGAATAAGAATCACATAGCAAAGTCGAGTTTCGAAACATTATCTTCGTGTAGCTGTTAATAATCCCTTTGTAACAAATAATGAAATAATAGTGAACATTCCGACCATTTTTCCTAAAAATATAATGCATCTTTCACAGAAAACATGCGATTGAAATTGGTAGTTTAAAAATTCTACTTCACTTAATGGATGAACGTTTTGGAGGCAAGCACATTGTTTATGAAATTTTTTAAAGAAATTAGACGAACACTTCAGCACTTTTCCCAAAGAAAATATCAGCAGGCAAGTGAAAACAGCGTATTTGAACTTACAATGCTATTTGATTCCTTATTATGTGCCCTATCTCGCTTATATTTTGTACCAATAGTTATCAGTGGCGGCTCGTGGGATACAGCAAGTACAGCCGGGCTGCATTTGAAATTATCAGCACATACTTTAAAATAATTTATTCCACTAATTTTCCTAAATTCAGATTAGAATTGTGGAATTCCTACGGTAAATTAAAAAAATCTCCGAAAAAACTAAACACAAAAAAACGTATTGTGGCCCGATCGCTCATTCAGAAAAAAGCACTTTAATCTTCCAGCAATTCAATGGGGAAAATCTTTGGTTCAGCCCAGAGCGCTGAAAAGAAAATTGGCAGCACCGTTGCCACGACAACGACTACGTAAGCAGCCTCTCCGGCATAGGGAGTATGCAGCTGATACAGCCGATGAAAGATTTTTTAACGGCGGCTGAACTTGTGAACTCGACTAACTGATTGGCTCAAACGAGAAGGAGGGAGGGGGTAAGGAGAATATATGTTTGGAAAACTCTCGACTTTATATTGCTGAATTTATCAAGAAGGTAAGCCTGAATAGACGCTTACGAATGGACAATTAATTACCCATCAAAGCAGTATTGTTTTTAAGTAAGCAAGAACTGGCATTTAGAGGACATAGCGAGCGAGAAAAAATTCTTTAAACATGGGAAATTTTAAAGAGCTTTTAAAATTATTGATATCTGAATTAAAACAACGCCTTTTTATGGGGACATCACTGACGGATTGGCATGTTTAAAAGAAAGGAGGATTGATTTGACTTATAAAAAATAAGTAAGTTTTCTTTTTTTTTCTTTTCTTCTCAAGTTATCGTTACAAAAGAAAATTCTAAGGAAACTTCGAATCAGACACGGATTAATGCATTTTTGAGGATAAGAGCGGCTGGTTGAAATTTATGTCCATTTTATGGAACTAAAATAGGAACTTTTCCAATCCTGTCCGGAGGAAAGGGGGGGGGGCTCATATGCTTCCGGCTGCACTAACAGTTTTGACCACGGGCCGCCACTGATAGTTATAAGACTCTGTGTATCATCATCCACGGAGTTCGATGGTGTGACGTCAATCGTTGGCGAATTAAACAAGGTCACCTTTCCATAAATCTTATAAACTAAGTCGTTTTTGAAATACAACGAATTTTGTCTTTACAAAGGATACTTTTGCCACTGAATGCTGGGAAGTTTACCCCTAAAAGAACCCCAGGTATAGGTAAATATTTCATTTCTCATCAATAACATGTGCGAAAACTCTTGATAAAGGTTTCTGAGCAGTATTTAAGATCATCAGCAACTAAAATTTTACAAACAAAAAAAAAATCACGAACGCGGCCCAAACTTTTTATTATGAAGTCACTTGGTTTGCAAGTTAAAAAAAAAAAGCTTTCTTTTGGGGATATGATGTGAATAAGCGAATTACTGTTTTAAATGATCCACCTACAATTCCTGCAACATGAGGAACGCCCCAGATCCTCTTACCTTGCAACCCACCGGGCCGCGAAAAATTGCCTTTTCTCTGGTGATTAAATGCTAAAACCGGTGGAAGATCGGAGGATTTCTAAAATTCACACGACTCTTGGTGGTTGATGCAGGGACTGATTTCCGGCAGGGCATTCGGGGCCAATGCTTGGGCCTCCAACAAAGGGGGCCCCCAAATTTTTCTTTAAGTTTAAAAAAATTGTAAGTTTCGATTTTAATTTAAAAGGAGAGAGAAACCACTTTTATGAGAAATAATAGTATTAATAGTTACTCTTTCATAGCCCTAGCATTATATCCACACCCTGTTTTTTTAGCTAATCGGTATGATCTCGGCCCGTAATTCAGCGCAAACATCATTTAGGCGTGGCCTAAGTAGAGAAGTATGCTGATCACGAGGAAATCACAGAGCTGGTTTTCAGTCGAGACATGTTAAAGGAAATGCCTTCCTAGGGGAGTGAAGTGAAGATTTATCCCACTATACATATATACGTGCTCTGATATAAACATTAGGAAAATTAATACAAACATAATGAGTAACGCGTTACTTGAAAAACACGGAATGAAATTAACAATTGAAAATTAAACAATATGTTTGTAATAATATTATCACAGATAATAATATTAGCATCAAATTATAGCATTTCACTTTGCACCTGGATCTTACTATAAATAAATGCTCTGATAAAAGCATTAGGAAAATAAACACAAAAATAATAGGGAGCATGCTACTTGAAAAATGCGGAATGAAACGAACGGCTGAATATTAAATAATATACTGGAAACATTATTGTCCTTCATACTATTATTACTATCGATCAAACTATTTCATCTCATTTTGCACCGTGATTAAATAATCATTATTATGTTGTTATAACACCCTTCTTTGTAGGGTGTGATATGAAAATTTCTTTGTACGGTATAAAAAAGTTTTCGAAAGACGGGGGGGGGGGGCTATGAAGCTTTTGCCCAGGGCTCCCAACTCGGCAAATTGGCCTTTGTTTGGATGTATTTGAATGAGTATGATGGGGGGAGGGGAATTGCACTACCTTGTCTATATATATTAAATAAATTTAATGTGTAACTAAAAAGTTTATCTTCAATTGATATTGAAAAAGGATTTTTTACTTATTTTTAAAATGTCAGATCGTAAGAAAGCGTTGTTTTTCTTATTTTTCTCGGAAGGGAAAGGGAAATCATTTTTATTTTATTTTATTTTATTTTATTTTTCTTTTGGACGTGCAAGCTGACATACTTTCCATAAAGAATATATTCTTTTCTTTTGAAAAAAAAAAAAATCATAAAAATACGCTATATTGTGTATGCTATATGTAAACTACACAACATAGTATAAATGTAATGAAACAACACTCATTATTAATGACAAGAATACTTTTAAAACACTGCAATAGGGACAAACTGGACCTCAGTTCGGGGGGGGGCATTTAGGCTCAAATTTGAAAAATACATCTTTTATTAGCTAACAAATTGTTAAAAAAATATTTCGAAAGATATTATTCTATACAGCTTTATTAGCTGATATACCCGTCGTTGATCGATTATTGTGGACATTCAAAAAGAGCGAAGTTTCATTTGTATTGTAGGAGCATAAAGAATGGAATTAGCATACAAGAAAAAATCCAAAGCAGAAAGTCAAATTATAACACTTGTATTTTGATAAAGGTTATAGTCTAGGGAGTAAAAAAATTCTGACTCAACTTGTCAATAAAGAAAATATTTTATCTTTGAAATTAGCGTTTCCTTTCAGTGGGTGACTTTTCAATGTCAAGAGGCCATTTAAAGTTGCAGAAGAGTATGCTAATAATGGATATTAAACTGAAAAGAGATATGAAAAGTACTTTTCAATGCAAGTAGGGATGGACGCGAGACGAGAAACAGAGCTGTCTCGTCTCGTCTCGCAGTGATAAACCTCTGTCTCACCTCGCATCTCGTCTCGTCACGCAAACACATTGTCTCGTCTCGCGTCTCGCAGAGAAATTGCCTGTCTCGTCTCGCGCGAGACCCGAGACGTCTTGCGAGTCTCGCACCATTAAGGACTGCGACCATTTTAGCATTAATCTTACTAAAAATTTTTTACCATATTTTTAGTAACATTAATGCTAGTTTATTGAAAATTAATGTTAATAATAAAATTTAGTTACATATTACCATATTAGTACATATGTTAGTTACTATATTAACTCATATGGTTATTTGAAATGATAAAAATTCGGATTTAATCCGTATGTATAATATGACATGACACAGAAAATTTATTTCCGAAGCTGCGTAAATGTAATATGTATGGTTGATGGAAGTTTCATTTGCTTTCGAAAATATATAAAGCTTTGAATTTTGTTAGAAATGATGCAAAAGTCAGGACATGTTGCGCAAATACAATTTTAATCAAACTAAGCAGCCCCAATGCAAGGAATAAATAGTGAATTCAAAAAGTTTCAATTGGGGACGGGATAATTATAGTGGAAAGCCTACTCATCCCCCTCTCTCGTTTCATTGTATGAGATTCAGTGATTTCATATTTAATCGGGAACCCGGGTTTAACCTGTTCCTTTACTACACCATCAAAAAGAAGCGACAACAGAGCAGACTTGTGAGCGTTGTATTTGCGCAATCGCTCCAGTAGATCATGTTTTTTTGCATTCGCATAGCTTGGCTGGTGGTGAAAGAAGCATTTTTAAGAACTGACGAAACATTTTATTTATAAATATTAATTTATTTAAGAGAAAAATATGAAATATCCATCAGATTTAATTACATGCGTATTCATCATAATTTTTAAGTAACAGTTAGAGCATGAAATATCAAAGTTAGCATACTTGCATCAAGTATTTCAAAAAATGTAATAATTATACCCAGGCATTCTAAATGTTTGAAAAAATAATGATAGCATACTTGAGTAATTTATTCATAATTCTGGATTATGCGTAAATATGAATTAGATGTTAAAACTCACTTGCAATTCAAACCTCACTATTAAGCTATCTGAATATTTACAAAAAACAACAACTATTGTATGAAACCAAATATCTATGTTGACATCAGTGATCTGTCTCGGGGGAGGGGGGGGCAATTAAAAGATCAATCCAAAAAAAAAAGTTTGTTGCCTAACAAGATGATTGGATTCCACTAGTTTTTATTTACAAAAACAACGATTACGCTGCGCAAATTAATAAGTGAATGGTTTCTTTAAAAAGCCATTCTGTAATTAAATACAAATTAATACATGCAGATTTTTTTTTTCATTTTTTCCCATAATTTTATCAAAAATAGAGTTTCGTCTGTAGACAACTTTAAAATAGAGTCGTTTAATTTCGACAGCTTGTATATGAGTTACAATCTAGTCAAAAATATGTTTCCTCCTCTCAGAACAGAAATGAAACGTTTTCAAGACTTTCTAAAGAAATTTCAGAAAATATTAGGTGGTAACGAAAGTTTTCCGCCACTGCAAGTATTGTCTGCACAATCAGTTCGCGTTGGTGTCTTTGCCAATATTTTGTTAAACGATTTTTGGTATTTGAAAGAAAAAGACTTGTTTTAGAGCACTGTGCTGTGAAATCTGTAAAACAATATCGTTATGATTAAGTATAAGGTGTCTGAAATGGAACTATCACGCTACCAGATTGAACCATCATTTACTCTCAGTTCTGTTGCAAAAAGTCAGCTAGAGAACGACACCGAATCATGTGTACAGCTTAAGGTATTACTGTTATCATACGACACTGTGAAGATTTGGTACCGAAAGTTCAAAAACGAGGACTAGGACATTTAAGAAGCAGAGTGCTCTGGCCGGCCTACTGATGCTGATGAGGCACGCCGACGACAATTTGTGGAAGGAGATAAAATAGTCATCCACTCGAGAGCTAGCTAAAAGAGTTAGACTTTAGTGCCATGTCCATATGTCGCGATAGGCATCGCATAAACTTGACATATAAGGACAATAGCTCGGTACCGCATGAGCTGACTCAAGCAATTCTGGCGGAAATCTTTCGTTACAACCTGATATTTTATAAGAATGCAGCAAATAATGATAGGAATCAGTCTTAAAGTTGATTTTAATACGTGCAAGCAATGGTAAAAGCACCAATCTAGAAAGCAAGAAGAAATATAATTTTAAGTACCTTTTACCATTGCAAGGAAAGAAAACTGTCTATGCGTAAAGGCAAAAAAGCAAACGTATGTATTGTATATAGTTTGCATTAAAATAAAGAAAAGTCAGATTTTTATTTTATCTGAAATTATATTGAAATTTTGCCGCCCAGGGGGTGTAGTGGCTTAAGAACCGTTATATCAAGCCTTGGTTCCGGGCTTGGCAATCCCGGCTTGGGCATTGATGTCAAAATTGTCTGTCAATTCATAAGGGGTAACGCTGGCAGCCCCCTGGGTGCACGCGTAATAAAAAGGCCACAATACTTTCGGGTAGTTGAAGTGGGCAATGCCTTATCGGCAAGTGCCCAGCCCAGGACCGGCCATAGAATTTATACACGGGTAGAAAGGAAATGCGTATGGGGATTCCGTACGTAGGACCTGAGGACCGAAGGTTTGGGGCAGGAGAGATTTCCTAAGAGTGGGTGTTTCCAGAGCTGTCATTTATCACTAATGGACTTCAAAGCGCTCTCCGCTGCAAAAATTACAGGGGATTAGAGGGATGAAGACGAATATGTAGACGTATTTTAGGAACTTGCGGTTTTCCATTTTGTAACCAAATTGATAGTAGTATCATGATAATGTGTTTTTTTTTTTTTTTTTTACCTATAATGATACACTATATTAGATTTCTAATCTTGACGTAAAACCCAATTCTATTCATAGGTTTTTGACGAAACAAAAAATAAAATTTTGATTAAAGTATTTTTAAAAGGAGTGTTTCACTATCTGCAGGATAAAACAATTTTAAAATGCATATATACTTATTTTAAAAAATTTATTCCTTTCACGGGTTTTACGAGTAACCGCTAATTCGAGGAATTTTCTATATTTTTACTCTCTCCATTTAACAGAGTTCGACTGCATATATATGAATTTCAAAGGCTGTTGAAATCTTAATTACAACAAATCTCATTATCATCTTATGAAAAAAAGCCTAGGTATAATAATTCCGGGTTGCACCACTCCAAACAACTTTTACCACCGTTACTCCTAACAGATAAAAAAGTTATGCTAAAAAATAATTATAAAATCACATTGTTGGTACGATCGGCTTGAAATTTATCATAATTATGAAAAAAAAAAATAGAAAACAATGTGCGCTACTTTAAAAATCTGAAAATCTATCCTTTATCTGATTTTTAGCAATTTTTAAATTAAGAAAATTGATTTATTTGGGTAGAAAATTTAAAAGATGTAGCATGTACGGCATTGTTTTATTTTGGAACATATTCGCCATATTTACGATTTATGAGAAACATTTTAATTTGAAAAGTTTAACAACATTCACACTATTGGGCCGATCGACTTGCAAATCTGCACAAATACTTTTAAAATAATAGGGGTGGGGATGTGCTACTTGAAAAACGTGAATATCCATCTACCGACATGTGGCATGCACCACCAAATGATAGTTCGTTCTAGGATTTTAAGAGTTTAAGTTACGTAGTCGAAAGTGATTTTGCCATATCATTTTGAAGCCGCATGTTTAAAAATGTATTAGAAACCCAATTAGGTTGAAAGACTTTGCCTTACAAATTACATCGCGGACTAATAATTCAGCGATTTCTCTTAATTCTGGTAAACTGGAAATAGTCACTGATGTTTTTCAACGTGAAACGGATTCGATCAATCAAAGAATGGATAGATATAAACTGAGCATTTTAATTTTTTTCCGAATCCGTAATTCACTTTAAAAATGTAATTTTAATGAAACATAGTACATAGATGTTAAATCAGATAATGTTATATGAGTACATTATACGATACATAATGTGGTCATTCACGTTATGCACCTCACATAATCATGCATGTATTGAAATATTATAGTGAAAAATACATCAAGCTCCTGTATTAATTGCTTCCATAACGGGCTTTATCTACTAGCGATTGAGATGCATTTTATAAGGAACATTTTTAAAAATGCCTTCGAATGTTATACTGAGTACATTATACGATACATAATGTGGTTATTCACGTTATGTACCTCACATAATCATGCATGTATGAAAATATTATAGTGTAAAATACATCAAGCTCCTGTATTAATTGCTTCCATTACGGGCTTTATCTACTAGCGATTAAGATGCATTTTACGATATAAGGAACATTTTAAAAAATGCCTCCGAATGTTCGACAATACGTGTATACTTATGTTTCTATGTTGTATTTTGCACCGAGCTTAAATTTTGTAAGAATACCTGAAATTTTGTATAATTAAGACTCTTTCATTCTATTGCTTGACGGCCTCGTGCGGCCAAAGTCACACGAAGTACGAGTGAAGAGGTCTTCACTCGTACGCGGTTCTAGCTCTCACAATTCCGCTCTTTCTTTCTCCGCAGCACTCCTCTATTCTGCGTCTTGTAATAATAATTCCTTCGTCAGACACTCGGATGATTTAGCCGTTGTTGGGCTGTTTTTGTTTTTTTTAATTGAGAATTTTTCTTGAGGTTTCTGACTGTTATATCGAAGATGGTCTCATACCTCTGAATACCTGTTTGACATTTATTAATTCCATATAACATTTATTAACAAACATAGAAGAACACTGAAGAAGAGGGGGGGGGGAGGGATGAGAAGCATGGGTTAACAGGATCCGAACCCGAACCCGAGACGTCACCGCTCGCAGGCGGTTGGCAGTGATGGGTGAGCAAACCCACACCAGCATGAGGTCCCCGTTGGGCTGTTTTTATGAACATTATACATAAAGTCTTGCTTAACGGCCGGCGACACCACAGTTGTGTTGTAACGTGATACTAGTATTTTCCATTTAATTGGTCACTAGGCCAGTTTCTGACGTTTTGCTAACAGAATTCCAAGGCCAAAAACTGAAGCCACGCAGGCCCACAAGGGTGGCAAACACAATGCTGTGAAAATGGACCAAGCTGAATTCCCAAAAGAGTGATGTATAAGCCTGATACTGCCATCTGACCGTAATAAGTGCACTAATTCCACTGAATTAATAACAAAATTTTCCCGTAAATTATATTTGAAGTAATGATTTTATTTTATTTTTTATTTTTCAAAACAAAGCAATTCATTATAACGCTTTAAAAAATAATAAAAATAAAAATTTTTAAAGTTATGTAAGCAAGAGATAAAATCCAATTGACAAGTTTTGAGGTATATTCTGTAAAATATGCAGAAAACGTTTTTATGTCTGCATATTCAAACAGCTGTTGTGACAATCCACAAAGTTAATGCAGCTATTTAAATTGCGTTTTAAAGATTTGTATATGTATTAATTTTGTCTCATCACAGTCCACGCCTCTTTTTTTTTTCCTCGGGTAAATTTTGGTAGTTTTTATTTATTTTTATAATTTCACTCATCCTGTTATACATTACTATTAAATAAGTACGTATTAAATAAATGGGAAGTTTAGTTTTCTCATATTTCATGATAATAGCCCAGAATTATAATTTTAATAACTCATTTGTAACCATGAATATTTTGAAAATACATAAATTTCAACAATTTCATTTTTCTGCCAAATAGGGGTAAACCTTATATTTTATTTCCCTGCGTTATTTAAAAAATAATAACCCTTATTTTTACAAAATACTTAAATCATACAATTATTTTATTTTTTAATTAGTTAGTATCATCACCTTTGAACACATTTTCCAGAAAAAATAATTATTTTTACTACTGCTGCGGAAAATTTATTCATCATTAGAAGTATCAGCACAAGTTACTAAATGTATTAATGATAGCTGGAAATTAAATAGCTGGCTCAGTGAATATTTGTTTTTACGCTGTCTAAATGCTCACGACATGCTCAATACGCTGAAAAAGGACATTTCAAAATAAATTAAACCACTAATTTAAAAATAAAAATGCAAATTGTTTCATATAGCAATACTATGCCAAGGCCTGCCAGATAATGCAACAGCGCCATATGTCGACCAAATCGGCGTTAGGTGCCTTATCGCAGATGGAATCCCATTGCCGATTGAAGTCTCTCTGAAGCTATCATGACAGAAGGTCAGAAAATAGTCTATTGCACGAAAACCTCTGCGGCCACCCAAACTCGGCCCCAAGTGAAGAAATTTTTCGTGACATGCGGACTGCAAAGTGTTAACATTATTTCAGACATTTAGATAGTTTAACGAAAATTTGAAAACTCTCTCGGGTATTTCAAATTACCATAATACTGAAAGTTCAGAATTTCAAGCTATTTCAAGTCAACCTTTAAAAAAAAAAAACCTTTAAATGCCGGAATTTTAAACACGTCCGTTACCCATCACGCAATAGTCACGAGTGTAAGCTAAATTTCCTACACCAGTTTTGTGACTACTGCCGTGAAATACAGCAAAAGCGCCAAGCCTCTAATAAACGCTAGCCTGCATTTCTCGTGCATTTAGTTTCCTCTTAAAATATCGAAAACTAACCCCCCCCCCCTCTTAAAGTAGATTCATACTGGCTGTATCGTGCCGCTGAGACTCCGCTCTGCCCGTCCGTTCTTTTCCATTTTGAAACTTTGGCCGGCCGCACGCGAGCTTGCCTAGCCGCAGTAAATGCACCAATGAAATCACGCCATATGCCAGCGAAGTGTGAAGTGAGTACAATGCTCTGCACTTTGCTTCACTGAATGACGTCATCGTGGCTTCTTAGCGGTACGGAACGGACAGTATGAATCCAGCTTCACTTGAAGATAGAGGAGATGCATGAACGGTATATTTTCCCGATTTTGCGCTTTAGAGGTATTTTACGGTAATAAATTTTTCGGAAAACACGCAGTTTGAAAGAAATTTGTGAAATTTTTATTATTCACCCCATGAATCATTTATCAATAAAACTATATTTTATATGTGAAGTTAACGTAAGAAATTTGGCTTGTACTCTAATCTGGCCATGAACGTGCTTTAAAAGTGCGGTATCAAATTTGAAACTTTGGGCATTTAAGGGCTGAGTTTAATAGGCGTTGGTCGCTACTAAAGCTGGAATTACAGGTCGCTTTATTATGGAGGCAGCTAGGGACCGGCGGCTTGGAGGTCAAGGGCCTGTCCTACTCCATGCCAATCGTCTAAGGTGGGGGTCGATGTCAGTCCTATTTTTTTAAATTCCTACCTCTATAAATAATAGAGTAAAATGTTCTGCTGTTTCAACAGTTGTTAAATGTTCTTTTAGATGTCAAGGTTTTGCCTATCCAACCATTAAAATACTAGGCTATATAAATAAGACTTGATGAAGGAAGGAATTAAAAAAAAAATAGGACTGACTGCGACGCCTGCCTGGTACGGTCATGGGTTCGATTCCCACTCATACCCTGATTCTAAAAAATGTCTTTTCTCTGTGCTAATAAAAACTTTCATTGCGTTGTCCTCACCACTCAATGAGGGTTTGTCAACGGGCCAGAGGCGGATCAAGGCTGTTGGGGGCCCCTGGCGGTAAAATTTTCGAGGCCCCCTGAGCCCAAGTTCCTTTCATAATTTAGTGTACCAAGGGTACTAATAGTTATTTTCGTGAGGGGGAGAACTGAACGATTTCACTCAATTGCTTTAACAATAAAATTAAACTCAACAAAAACTTTATAAAAGAATTTATAAAACTTAATCAAAAAAGAATCTCACTACTGCTTAAGAAAGTATTTTATATGAACTTATTTTATATGACTTATATTGCGTCTTGATTTATCTTCTGCAAATTCATCAATAATTTCTGTGATGAAATCAATAATTTTTGTGTCTGCCAAACTTTCCTATTCTATGTATAATAAAGCCAAATTGTTTAATCGTTCTTACCTATCGTAGTTCTTAAATAGTTCTTCACTTTTAAAACCGAAAAAGACCTTTTACCTGAAGCTTTGATAATATTTTTAAGTTATATCTACATTAGGTTGTGTGTGATTATGGCAACGCTACACTAGGGCGATCTGCCAAGGGGGGGTGCCTTGGTAGGAGGCCTTTCTAAGGGGTTCTAACGCGTATTCACGTTACATCTGGAGAAAACCTACCAAAGCTCCACACCGTTAGATCGACAGCCGCGCGTATATCTACATTAGGAAAATTTTAAGACATTTGTTGTGCTGCCATGTAAATTACATATGAATTTATGTCAAGTTCATTGTTTTCTTCCAAAAAAAGCAAAAAAAGATTCAGTTCATTGACAAAATTTTAAATGTCTGTCATTTTTGCAAATATTTTTCAAGTTCTTTTATAGATTTTTTTTCTTTTCCACTTTTGATAATTTATAACCAAAAAAGTACATTAAAATGCCCTAAACTATTTTTACGTGTTCCATTCTTCTGAATTATTCGGATTTGGTATACTATGAAAAAATTTACAAAAAAAAAACCCTTTTTTTTCCTAAATTCATAACCAGCGTCCTTGTTTTCATTGAAAAACACATTCCTTTTCTTGGAGTCTGGAATAATGCTCACTCTCGTTATCCAATGATAACCCTGACAGCTCAGATGCTTCTTCGACTTTCTCAAATTCACTTCTACACTTTAAAATAAAATTTGCAAGTGACCTTATGGGCCAGAGCCTTTCAATAATTTGCTTTCCACTGACAAGAAATATACTGGTAGAATTCATTCTTCTTTCTCTTCCAAATAACTATTACTGCTACTACTTATACGCCTTCTACACACATTAATAATAATTTATGCCCCGCTGTGGCCTAGTCACTAAACTCCGTTCCCGTAAGAACGCGGAAAGCGAAGCAGTACCCGGCTTGGCCAAAGCTTGGGAGTGTGAACTCCTCTCGTGGCTGGGCTGCTGTGAGACTGTGTACGCTAATGGGAGTTTGTGCACTTAAAGTCCGTCGTGGTTCCAATGTCCTCCACGTTTAACGCTACCTCTGGGGGTACAGATTTCAGATGGTTGGTCCCTAATCTGGAATTGGTTGAAAATTAGGGGACGCTGAGCTAAGTCGGACTTCCTCTCACTAGGGCTCATTAAAATGGAAGCCGTCCCGTCCGCCCATCGCCTTCCCATATGGGGGATCTGGCACCGCTCTGCTGTTGCCAGAGGACATTAGCAACAGCAAGATAATAATAATTTATAAAACTTAAAAAATAACGATGATGTTTTATTAATCGATTAAAACTTACCATTGGTCTAGACTAGAGATGAGTTCGGGCTCATTTTTTGAAGCCCGAGCCCGAGCAATATTATTAAAGTTGGAGCCCGAGCCCGAAATTTCAGCTAAAGACAAATAAAATTAACTACTTCATTAATAAGATACAATAAATTTTGGAGCTTCACACACCTTCTAGTCCCCCGTGCCGCTATTTTTTAAAATAAGTACGTCTATTTATCCCATGAATCACTTTTTAAAATCTGTTTCAAGGATAATGTTCAACAAAGGAGAAATTTTTCACGAGCCCGAGCCCGCCCGAGCCCGAGTCGGGCCCGGGCTCGGGCTCGGGCTTTCGGGCTCGGGCTGAGCCCGTCTCATCTCTAGTCTAGACATCATGTTATTAGACATTGAAGATTTTGGGTTATAAATTTGAAATTTTGAAAAAGTAGGAAATTTTGCATGTTCTTTAAGAGTCTGTAACTCAAGACCGTTTTAATCTAGATTGTTGAGATGTATGTCACTTTGTTCAGTGTTTTGGTCTGGTCTTGCATAAATTATATAATATGACCATATCACTTAAACAATTATTTTGCTAATTAAAAAATCATAATACAGTTGAAATTTTTTGAAAAAAAAAGTCACTAAATTTTTTTAAGCAATTTGTATGGCAAATTTGAAAACGGAGTTTCTACGATATCATAATGAAAAAAAATATATATCTGTGTACATAATTTATTTTCCGGGCGAGGGGTTTTATTGAATGTTAAAATAATAGGCTATTACAAGTGTTCAATTACATTTAAAATAGTTATATTTTATTCCTTCTTGGCAGTGAAGTTCTATGCATTATCAATGACTAACAATAAAAATCATTGAGGTAGCAGTAATTTATGTTATTAACAAGCTGATTTTTGTTAGTTTTGTTTATTGTTATAAAGGTATAACTATAAAATATAAATAAAAAATACGTAACAAAAAATTCTTAAAATAGTACTGGCATTGCTAATTTTTTCAATTAAAATTTTTTTGCAATAAAATTGCAATAGAATTATTGTGAACTCTCAAATTATCAACAGCAAAAATTTGTTATTTAGTTTTATTTTTACTTGCATTTCTAACAAATAAAAATGTTTTGATAACTTTCAAAATCTATATTTGAGAGTTGTTTTGAATTAAAAAAAAATAATAATACTATTTTCGTAACTTATTATAATTTCTTTTCTTAATTTTTGAAATAATTATAACATTAATCATTTTTAAATACGCATTTATAGTTTAAAATAAGTCACAATCAGTGGCATAGCATGGAGAGGCTGAGGGGGCAATCTACCCCTTAGTAAATAACATTTGACAGTATGTAAAATTACCAAAAAAAAAAAAAAAAAGTATCTATCTCTGAGGATTTACTTGTCCTGCCTCGAAAAACTATAGCAAACCTTCCCTATACAACTTTTAAAAAAATCAAAAGGGAAAAAACGCAGCACATACAATATAAAAAACTCGGAATCGGTTCAAAATTAGGGACCAACAGTAGAAGTCCAACCCAAAGTTCTTTAAGTTGTTAAACGATACCTCTGGGGGTGCCGATTTCAGGTGGTGGTTGGTCCCTCAACTGGAATCGGTTCAAAATTAGGGACCAACAGTAGAGGTCCAACCCCCCGGGGGGCACTGGCACCCCTCATTCCATGGTCTATGCATGGACACGACAACAACAACAAGTGGGTACAGTGGTGATTAGCACTTTGAATTGGAATGACTGTATAACTGAAAACATAAAAACTAGGAAAAAAGCAATGGACGTCTACATTACGTTCTTCGAATTACAAAGCTAGAAGCTTCTCGCAAATTTACGATAATGGCCATTCGGGATCCACCGACAAAAGCTAACGCGTGAAAACCACAAAGCACCACGCCCAATACATTGATTACCTTGTTCTGCGACAAAAAAAGTGGAAGTAAGAGACGCCCTTTAGACTAATCAAAACCCCCTCTTTTCGGCTGAACTGAACAGTTCTATGGCCTAGAAAAGGAGTGAATAATTGTTTTATCTTGTGGGGGGGGGGGGGACACTTTGTAGACGCGAAAGTTAAGCACCTTTTAAAAGTATTGCATTCAGTAGTAAGTTTTATATTAGAAGCGGTATGAAATCTATCATGATAAAAATCAATAACTATAGCTCAAAGCAAATTTAATTTTAAATTCACGTTAATGAGACAAATGCACCCTATTACACTTTTCTACACTTTTTAAAAAGAGGAATGAGATTGCTTGTTGAGATTCTCATTGCAGCTTGCTAGTTAATGCCTGCCAAAGAGCATTTATATTTACTCTTGTTGATGTTCAAGCAAGGAAACATTTGCTCACAAATATATGTAGACCCAAATTATTGAAAAAATCTCTTCATACATGAAAATTTTCAGTAGAAAATGATTTGTAAACTTCAACTAATGGTACAGCATTAAACATTTCTCTCATAGTATAATCTGATTGCATGTCAATAAGTTCAAGCTGAAGCTCCCCAGGTGCTGGATCAATATCAGCAGTGATAGACAGCAAATTGAATTTAAACTCTTTAACTCCTGAAATCTTTTTTCTGATTTCGTTTAGTAATCTCTGCCGATAATCCCTAATCTCAACAAAAACACTTTTTTCTAAGTAGGAATTAAAAATTTTTTAGTCTTGGTAATATTTTTTTTTTCAGAAATGTCTTTTCAAGGGAGATTTTTCTGACTATCTTGGCAGGCCATAACTTTTTTTTTTTTTTTTTTTTTTTTTTTTCACGCTATTTGCCTATCCCTGGCCTAGAGCCTGGACAGCAAGGAATAGCCCTTTCAAAGAATATGAAGACTGATTCCTTCTTATCAAATTTGCACTTGCGGTGCATTGCTACAAGTTTTAGCTTATTTAATTTTTCTTTTGAAGAATTTTCAAAGTCAGGGTCTCTAGTGGCAGTCGGGGCCTCTAGAGGTGCTCGGGGCCCCTGGCGGCCGCCAGGTCCGCCAGGCGTTAGATCCGCCTCTGCAACGGGCTCTTGAAATCAATCAAACAAATCCGAAAATGAATGTTCCAAATACGACAACAATGGAGGCACCTAATAAATTGACCACCGTTGCCTCGTATGAAAGGAAGGACGAAATGACATCCAAGCCCATGTTGGGAATCAAACCTGGACCTATAAAGCTATCGTGAAAGTTATTATTAGCACAGAAAAAGGAAATTTAAACATCCAGGGTATGAGTGGGAATTGAACGCATGACCGTACGCTGAGCCTATTGACGTAAAGTTTTTAACCCTTTAGCGCCAGACTGTTGTCAGCACATTCTCAAAGTTATGTTGATGCCAAAAGTGGTAAATAAATATCCGACGTTTGTGTGGTATGAAGAATGCAATTCTTTTCTAAAATTATGAATAATGCAATGAAAGATTCTCATTTTACTGTTATCGCTGAGTATTTTGTGGAAATCAGATTTATTATTCGAGAAATTAAGATAGTAGAATACATTAATGCTTAAATATTTTTGCGACCATCTGAAAATAGCCCGCTGTGCGTTCATGGGTTAACCTCGAAGTCACTGGTCCCCACGATCAGTGCTTTGATGAACTTGAAATAACAGAGATATTACCTAATGTGCAATCACCACTAACACCTCCGCACAAACAATAAGTGTATAAATTGAAGCGTGGGGGTGAAGGTTGTCACCATATGGAGATCTCATGGCTGCGAGGGTTTGCGCACCCATCTCTGCCAGCCGCCTGCGAGCGGTGAGGTCTCGGGTTCGAATCCCGTTAACCCATGGTTGTCATTTCCACCCCCTTCTTCTGTGTTTGTACTTCTGTTGTGCTCTATGTTATTTAATAAATGTTATATGGAATTCATAAATGTCAAAACGGATATTCAGGGGTATAACACCATCCTCGAGATTGCAGTCAGAAACCTCAAGAACAAATTCTCAATTCAATTTCTCAATTGTCACCATATTACTCTCAAGGTTCATGGTAAACTTTGTCTGTACAAATTTTACTTCTCTTATTTTGCGAGGGAAAAAACAGTTCGTAATGTGTGTATTGGTTAGCACATTTACTAGAAATTGTCTCACGATATATTCTGGGTTATATTTAGTATATTGTCATGATTGTAGAAAGTATATTTAATACACCGTCGCATTAAAGGTGTTTGCTCTAGTTTATGGATCGAAATGAAAGTAAAGTTTCGGGGAATATTCGTTCGCAGTTTCTCCAGCTTTTTGTTTTCGATAGAAAAAGTAATATAAATTTAGTTATTAACATTAATGGATTTGCAAAGATTGTTAAATAATTTCCCTCTACTGTTGAAAATTTTACGGGAGAATTATGACTACAAATAAACTGTCAATATGTATATATTTAAAATGCCCTGGAAGTTTCTTAATTACTATTCCGAACAACCTATTGCAGGGGTTGCCATCCTTTTGCATATCGTGCCCAGATTTTTTTCAGGAGCGTGATCGGATGTGTCGTGCTACTGAAGCAGCATTTTTATATCCTTCCCTTCGCGAGTAGTTAAAATACCGCCTGGTAGGCTTGAACACAAGAATGTGATGTGTCACGTACCATCCATTGCGCAATGCTTGGAGCATGTGCCACGGTTTGGCATCCCCTGACCTATAGTAAATATGATAGCAATTTTAAATTCTTATTCATTGAGGGTTTTTTTTTTTTTTCTTAAGACGTGTACATCATCGTAAACTGGAAATGGCACAGTACGATTGCTTCCTTCCCCCCGCAGCCTCCGAACACATGCATACAAATTAGTTTACTATGTTCTGAAAAGTTACGTGTATCCTCACAGTGGTTAAACTGATTTGGCGATTGTCTCTAACCGTTATCCAGGCATATATTTGGACAATTGCGATGTGAATCTTTGCATTATCGGTAAATTTGTTATCGTTAATTCAACAGGTCTGCTGCTTAAGAGCTCTAAAGTGAAAGATCCCGTGCTCGTGAAATTACGAAGGCTGTGCAGTCAGTTTATCTCGCCCGTATGATGTCTACAAGATTCTCGTGAAGTACTCGATTGAAAGTGGAGAAGGCTTGAGGGAAGTATTTAAGTTTTTAATTCCCAGGTGTCTGTTCATAAGCAGTGCTTAGGACAAGACCTTTTCTGAATATAAATTTCTGACCCAGTCATTAAAGTTTTGTACCATCAGTCTGCATAAGTTTCATGTTATATCAGTTAGTTAAATGAAAACCCATTCCCAATTGTTTACAAAATTCTAATTTTCAATATGGAATGCTTAGTTTTTCAAATCTTGTATAATAGAGTATTTGTAATTTTTAAGTAAACTTAGACTTCATACTGTGGTCATTGTAAGATTTTTATAAAACTCTGGGCTATATTTAAGCTGCGACAGCTAAAAATTGAAACTCCTATCATTAATATGCAAATGCAAATTTTAGCTTGTTTTAAATGCTCCATATCTATAAAAAACGGAATAAACATGTCACTTGATATTCGTTTTGCGGACTTTTCTACATACATAGGAATAGTATACATATATGTGTACATAGTAATGGGACTTACGGTTCAAATTGAGTTGCCTAATGGAATGGTAAAATCATTAATTCACAATGATACTGGTTGTGCGTCAGACATTGCATGCATATGGTAGGAGCTTCCATATTTCAGTCTAAACCGATTAAGTGGGCTTTCGTTAAGCAAGATTAGAATCTTGACACTGATCATTACGAGATATACGCACAGTTAGAAATCGTAACATGGTGCGATTTTAGGCCAGATTCGGTCAAACTTTCCGTAACTATCGCTGACCTGATAATTTGCCCAGACCGTTTCCTTGAGAACGGACTACGAATAAGTGGTTAACATTTCAATTTCGCTTTGACATGAAGTTTTTCATTTAACAGCTAGCATGTAATAATAGTATAAATGTGTAGCAGTATGCATATAATAGTATATACTGGGATATAACTTAAGAGCAGTATATATTACTGTGTAGCAATATAGATAATTTAAGCGTAGTAGATGTAGTATTAGTCAATAGATGTAGCAAGAATAATGCAACAGTACTAATATTGCTAACCAACTAATTTTTGAGTAAATTTAATGTTACCAGATTGTAACGAAAATTTTCCGCCATATCTGCCTGAAAAACTAACTTCTAACTCTTTAGATAACTGATTTTGAACTTACCAAACCTGCACAGTGTCACATGATACAACAATAGTACTTAAAGCTGTACTCATAATTTGTTTATATTATGTAGCTGACTTTTTGCAACACAAATGGAAGTAAATGATGGTTCTAATCCTCTAGAGTGATAGTTCCATTTGGGACACCTTATACTTAATGATAACTATATTTTTTACAGATTTCACAACACAGTGTTATAAAGTAAGCCTCTTTCTTTCAAATGCCAAAAATCGTTTGACAAAATATGAGCAAATACGCCAACGCGAACTATGTGCTGACGATGTTTACGGTGGCGGGAAACTTTCGTTACAACCTAATAAAAGTGAAATTGAAAAAGACCTGGTAACATCAGTCTCGTGATATAGTGAGAGAAGTGTTGGCTAACGCGAAATGTCAACGGGAATTTTTTAATGGAAAAGCCCATCTGGATAGTTTTTATAACCCATGAAAATTGCCTGACAGGAAGATATAGGAGTTTGCGAAAAAGCCCGATTGAACACATTGGTTTCGCTGCAAGGGCTAAACCGGAGCCCCCGGGAAGGGAGGGGGAGAGTAGACAATTACAAGGCGAGCCTGGGTACTGAACGCGTGGAGGTGTTGTGACGTCACAAGAGAGGATGGACTTTTCTCCGTTAAAAGCATTAGATTCATAGGGAAAAGTAGAAGAAACTAAGATGTTTTGTGCCTTTTTTGGATACTAATGGTAAGTCAGCAATCTCTATTCTTAATACGACATACTTGATAATAGTTATTAAGCTATAGAGTACATAAAAATATAAAATTGCCGTATTTTGCGTTAGTTTTATTGATTTCTGTTCTTTTGTTCTAGCAATCACTATGCTTCCGTTTGCTGCGTCCCAGGCTGTAAGTAAAGCTAATTACAAAAGAGGAGAAAATGTAAATGTTTTCACTTTTCCCAAAAAACGAAGAAATGAGGGCCGAATGGACTAAAAATATTCCAAGAAAAAATTGGTCCCCAGGAAAAAATATATGTTTGTATTGAGCATTTCCGAGATGAAGATCTTTTAAAAGACGATGCTATTTTAAAATCAGATGGGGCACTTTTAACTGTAAAAAGAAAGCATTATAAATTAGAACCGAATGCTATCCCGTGCATTTTTTCGAGCTTACCAGCCTATATATCCGATATTACCAAAAAACAAGAAATAACTGATCCTACTAAAAGAAGAGAAAACGTTTTGGAAAAAGATATTGAGGAAACCGAAAAAAATAATGCAAAGGAAAATATAAATTCTTTTGAAATTAAGAAATGTATCAAGAGTTTCATGGCAATTCTATGTTAAGAAAATTTCACCATTAATTATAAATTAAACGCAGATCCCCTTCCACTGCACATACCAAGTAGCTTAAGGTCCAATGCGGATCTCATGGTTGATTTATTTATTTAAAAAAAAAAAAAGGGAGAGAGAGAGAAATGTATTTGCTGGATACTTAGAAAAACAAAAATATAGAAGGTATTTATTAAAGAAATATTTCCAACTAAACGGTTTACCGGAATTTGTTGAAAGTTCTGAAATTAAGTATGAACACAGATTTGGAAATTAACTCAAAAAAGAAAATGTATTACTGCAATGCTAACAACAATAACAAAAAAGTATATGTATTACTGCAATATATTTTACATGAAAACCCCTGAGAGCATTTAGGCAGTTTTACATATTCAAGAGTTATACTCACTAATTTTTAAAAATATTTAATTATGTATATTTCAAATGTCTCAATGTGATATTTGAAAGTCTTATCTAGAAAAAACTAAAGCAAACACTTGTAGTGCTTTCATGAAAAACTTTATAGTATTTGTAAGGTTTGGGTAATAAAAGCTTTTACTTTTTATTTTCTTGTTTTTTGTGCTTTAATTGCTTCTAATAAAATTTGACATTAGGAGTCTGTATAACATAATTATATATAGAATGTATTGTACAAGTTTTTAAAATATTAATTGTGGAAATTTCTGATTATATTCCTCGTGCTACTAGTGTTTATTGACATTATTGATCAGATTTCTTCCATAGAATTCAATACAAACTCTTTGAAATCCCATCCTCTCTTGTGACGTCACGAAATGGCTTGAGATGACTATTTATGAATCTGGATATTTTTAACATCAATTCTTTCAAAAAGCTTATTAAAACGAAGCAAAACTAAATAATGTATTTCAGTTTTTAAGTAAAATTAATAAAAATTATTTTTTTTACTTAAAAATATATTTACTTTTACTTACTTAAAAATATGACTTTACGCTTATACAACGTATAAATTTAATCCATATACATATTATTTTAGATAAATGATAACATTGAGTAACCATTATATTATTTAGAATGTATTTGCTAGCCCGAAATGCAAAACATACTGCATACAATGCTGAAACTGCTTTAAATTCAGTACCAATTTATTTCATTAATTTCTGACACAAAATATTGTTGATTCACTATTATTTAAGAACAAAGTGTTGTAAAACGAAAATGCTATTTCAATGCGTCATAAAAAAATTAAGCTACTCGTATTTATTGGCATTATTAATTCCATTTCTTCCGTTGAACTCAATGCAAACTGTTCCAAATCCCATCCTTTCTTGTGACGTCACGAAAACCAGTACCCAGACCCCCTCTTGCTTTCTCCTCTTCTTCAGTCGCGGCGACCCCGGCTAAACCCAAGATTTGGAGGAGGGGAGAATCTATGAAAATTGCTAGAGTGCTGTTCCCGAATGTTTGGATGACTTATTTAAAATGCTCTAATTGCAAACTGTTTTATGTAAGACCCCTTTAAATTGGAGTGAGAAAAGGTGTTGGAAACGTTTTTAAGAGAACTATTGAAAATTGAAAAGCAAATGCGTGAAGGTATTTGAAAATTTTGAGGATTTCAGGGATTCAGTTTGGCGGAAACTTTAAAAGCAATTAATCTAAAATTCGAACGGAGTGAAATTTCACTTCCAAATTCTCACCTGGATAGTTTACACGCAGTGAAAAGCGACTTTATTACAGTACAAAGAAAATGGGTCTAGAAAATATGCTTAAGAACTTTCTTCGCTTACTAAGTTGCACGAAATAAGACTTCATTAATAACTGAAAATCTAAAATTGAAGAGTTTCACTCACAGTAACGTAAAGGAAGTTAACTGCTTTGTGCTCGGTACGATTAATTTCCTTCATATATTTTAAATTGCTGATTTTAAACTTGAAATTGAAACACAAAAATCCTCAAATTTAGATGAATCGTGGTGTTTTGTGTGCTGGAAACTTCAAAAGCAGTTATCGGATGCAGTGATGGTATGGATAAAAAAATTTAAAAAACATGACTTGGTTTGGAGAAGGAATAGCTGGCAACATATAAACTTAAGTGTAGGATAACTGTAAATTGAAACCTTCGCATTCCTTTTACCTTAATTTTGAAACAACTTTGTAACAATTCCTTGCCTTCTAGGCAAATTAACTGTGGCTCTATGAAAATATCAATTTCTAATGCATTATTGGAGCAGCTGACAAATTACGCGTAAATGTAAAAATTTATTAGAACTGATTTACTATATTGATGTAAACACTTCAGTGCTGCAAATACTTGATTACATTTTTCTGTACATTTGAACCTCGCTATAAAACTTACTCGTAAGACTAAAGTTTCAAAAGAATAAGTTACTTCTTGTGAGATAGTCCCTATATCATTAAATATTTTCCTGCTCTTGATGCATTTTATAGCTTAAATGTTTACTTAATGCAGTATTTTTAGTATTTTTATAGGATTTCTAGGCTGTAAACTTCATACCTCATGTACGTAAGTATGATCCTTTATAATTTTAGACTTGCAGTAAAACAATTCGAATCATTTATATACAAAGTGTGTAATCCTTGAATTTAGCTATCGTAGAAATTTGCATAAAAATTACCGTAATTATCAGATCGGACACCAAAACTTTTCTTAAGTATTAAAATTAAGTGTAGTGAAAATAGTTACCAACACAGTTTCAAAATTTGAAGAGTATTTGAATGTTTATGGATATAATAAAGTTAAATCTACGCTATAAAGGAACTTGGTTTATATAATAGAATTGCTGAAAAATGAGCTTTCAAAGCTAAAACTAGTTTAACAATGGTAACCGAAAATTTAGTTTTTAAAAAATTGTTTTCAGTTTCGCGCGCTAGCAACGCTGAAAAGAGCAGTCGCTAAAGGGAAGTTTGTATTTTTGTTCGTAACAATTTTCACTCCAATAGTTTCAGCTCGGTAAAGCGGTGGGTATTCTTTTAGAAACGTACCTGAAGCGTACTATTAAGTCCAGGAAAAAGGCGATAAAAGGAGCGCTAGGAAATTTTTAGCCCCTTCAAGAAAAAGCGTATAGGCTTGTGCTGAAAATTAACTTGTTCTGCAAATGAACCAGCAACTCATTCTTTCACAATGGAATTCTGTCTTTTAAATTATTACACAACAAATTAAGTTTTTAAAAATTAATCGTCAAATTAAAAGAATTTAAAGAGCAGACATAAGTTTTTACAGCAACTATAAAATTCAAATACTGGATAGGGTTGTAATTTAATTACTAAGGCAATTCTTTCCTCCCATTATAACGGGCAAATTGTTAATTTCAATGAATATCATTAACGTGTGTGGCAGCAGTTAATTGGAACATTAGATTTAACTTTCATAAATATAAAATCTTGTTCAATCTCATAATCCCATTTGATTGGAGTTCCTATTTTGGTTTAAAGCTGCAATATTTGCATTTGATTGAACATTTTTATAAATTAAAGCGCACTATTAAATTTTTAGTAGCTGAAACTACAAAACTTAATTCTTAACTTGCATTTCTTGCGCACAATCGGTCTTGTGATTGAGTGTTTGCGAGTAATTTAGCTGAAAATATTTACTTCATTCTGTGTTGCCGTTTTCTTAGACTTTTAGTCTAAAAGCGCAATGTGGTGCCCCGTACTAAAATGTTCAGTTTTCTAGTCAGAAAACATTTTTTTATGGGGCACCAAATGAGGATGTAGACTAGAATAAGTCGCTCCTGAAAAAATGGTCGGCATTCTCTCCTCATGTATAAGATTTAATGAACGTAAAGTATTTTCAGTCACAGAATATTTATGAATGTTTTTGCTTCTTGATCGCACTGTTAAATTTCTCGCTTGAAAGTATATTTTCAGGGTGAGCAGCATAGGCTCCTTTAAGATGACGGTTGAAGACAAGAGCATGAAGATTTCCAAACAAATCTGTAAGAGATTGACTTGGAGCAATGGTGCGACAAACTTAACTTGCAAGCGGAGGCCAGGTGACCTGCTGAGGAGAGCTTCCTTAAAAGAGGGCGCCTAAAATATTTGTTTTGGGTGATGTAATCATTAAGCAGGGCCGCACTGGCTGACCCGCTGAAACGGCCCGGGCGATTCGACCAAACCGGCCCCCAACATTAGTAGCGCGTCGCGTCTATGATATTATAGCGAGGGCGAGGAAATGCACAAATTCAGTTGAACTCTGTTATACTAATGATAACGTTTTATGATGATTAAGATATTCTGTACGTCCAATCACTTGCCTAAAGTGCAGAAGCTCACTTACAACGTCACTCGCTTATAGCGTCCTAAATGGTCTGTTCCCTTCAATGGCGCTAAAATCGAGTTCAACTGTATGTGGCATTAACCGAGAAAAGTTACTTAAAACGCACTATAGTTTTTTGAAGCTTGTTTAGAAATAATTTAAAGGCAACTTTTAAAATAATTTAATTCTATGATCCAGTGGCATTTCTCTACTTAAAAAAAAGTAAGTTTTATCTTTAGGAGGAGGAAGCTTCAGACCCTTTAGCCTCCTCCGTGGATGCGCCTAAGTTTATAACATACCTCAATAAGTATGAGAATGGAAAAAGTCAATGCTGAGTTCCCAAAACAACATTTTTGTTTTGTTATTTAATTGACCGCCCATCAATGAAGCGAACAATACATTCAGAAAATTTTTAATTCGTTGTATAAAATTTAATTCATATAATAAAAGAATGATATAGGAGTATTCATATTTATAAAAATATTTAGCAAGTGAGCCAAAGATGTTCATAGTTAAATTTTGGGTATTAGGTGATCATAATACAGTCCAACCTCGTTAGTACATCATTCTTGAAGCGAAGCCACTTAAAAATAACTTACTAAGAGTGCCTTCTGAAGCGGAGTTTATATTAAATGCATTGCGAAATTCTGAATGCTCATATAATAAGTGTGCTTATAAGAATTTAAATTAATAATAAGAATTTAAATTAATAAAATGGATGACCAATTAAGGAAATTATAAGATGGTACGTAGAACTTATAATTTAACTGTACAACCTGTCATATTTAATCTGTTAACGTACGGAAGTCGAAACGAAAAGGAGTCCTAGATGAATTCCTAAAATTTGTGGATAAGGCAACAATCTTCATCAGGAAAAATGCTGAGTCCTGCTCAACAAAAATTAAGTGGTTTCGGTAGATAACCTTACCAAAGATATGGGAAACTAAAGGTGCCGTCGTATGTGGAATGGTTGAAAAAATAGCGACGCAATAAGCGGAGTAAAGTATGTGAAAAGACGTATTAAAAGTGCGGCGGCAGCACTTTGCGTTATGTCCCTCTCCACCTCCAGGACACGAGTCTCCAAGAGAATCGACTTGAATGCACGAGAGGGTTTTCGCAACCAGGCCAGTTTTTTCCACAGAAGCAGAGTTATGCTAATGTGAACAGTGTTGCTATGTGAACAGCGACACTATATAAGGTCTGTAGCTAGTTACTAACGTATGTAGCGAGTTACTACGCCTGGGGTATAGTCCCCTTTTTGTATTCGGCACAAGGTGCCAGTTTGTGTTTTATCTGTTTTATGTTTTCGTTTTAATAAAGTGTTATGTTGGGAAAAGTTGTGTTCAATCGTGAATACACACACGTACAATGAGAAGGGCAGAAAGTTATCATCTGCCCCTTCAACTGGTGACCCGGAGTAGGACAAACCCATCTTCTGTAAGAAACAAAGTGTGCTACTCTGGAAGTTCGATCGATGTTCAAAGTCAAGCCTCTTCAGCAGCTTGGCGCACAGTCAAGCTGCCTCGAGTTTGTGAGCGCCTATTGCAAGAACGTGTTCGGGTAAGATTTCGTCTGCTGCTCGACTTTTCCGCACCGTCACAAGTATTTGAAGACAACGGACAAAACAGGTGGCAAGTTTTAAACAAACATTTATACATTTTTCTTCATCCCCATTTAATTGGTTGCTCAGTCAGGCTTTCCAAAAATGAATGGTGAAACGTCTGTAGAGGCGGTGAAAACCGGCGACATTAGTCGCGTAGCTCTCAAGTTACCACCCTTTTGGGAAAAATTTCCAGATTTATGGTTCGCTAATATAGAATCACAATTTCACATCGCGAACATTAGTGAAGATTCTACAAAATTTTATTACATAGTGTCTAGTCTAAATGCTGATATCTTAAGTTATGTAAGTGATGTAGTTTTAACACCTCCCCCCACTCTAAAGTATGATACCTTAAAAAAACGGCTTTTAGCCGAATTCACGGATTCCGAACAAACAAAGATAAAGCAATTACTTTCGGAATTAGTGTTAGGAGATGAAAAACCTTCCCACTTACTAAGGAAAATGAAGCACTTGGCACCCGATAAAACAGACACCGAGTTTTTAAAAACTCTATTTCTACAAAGATTGCCTAAAGACACTCAAGCTATCTTGTCTGTATATGAGGGTACTTTAGATACATTAGCTCTCATGGCAGATAAAATCGTAGAAGTCACGGGTAATTCTAGTTCAGAAATACAAAGTCTAGACACTCATACTACTAACTCGGAAAATGAGGTGCAGGAATTAAAAAAACAATTGACAGAACTAACTCGAAAAATTGACAAGGTCTTTAAAGATAAATTTAGGCCACGCACTCTTAGTCGTACAAGACTCATTAATAAATTTCAGCGTAATCCCCCACACCGTGTGACACCCTCCCACTCCTCTGAAACGGTGTGCTGGTATCATAAAAAATTTAAAGACCGTGCTCGCAAATGTCTAGAGCCGTGCAATTATAACTCCTTAAAAAAACTAGAGGGCCGGTCGCATTATACGGCGCAATGTGACTATACGTACAAGGACGTTATAAGTCGTCGTCTTTTTATTAGAGATAAAATATCTGGGGTGGAATATCTAATTGATAGTGGCAGTGATATCTGCGTTTTACCCAGAGCAAAAAATACTCGGTATAATGGACCTAAAAATATTATATTGTATTCTGCTGATGGATCTCGTATCAAAGTCTACGGAACTAAATTAGTAAAACTCGATCTTGCGTTAAATCGGTCTTTTCAGTGGCCGTTTGTGGTCGCAGACGTTAGCAGACCAATAATTGGTGCTGATTTTATAAAACACTTTGGCTTATTAATTGATCTGAAAAGACTTTGTTTACGCGATCCAAGTTCGTCCAAGGCAGCTCTAGGTTCCGCTTGCAACGAGAGTTCGCCTAATGTTAGTCTACTTGCTAAGGATTTAAAAATTAAAAATATATTACGAAAATTTCCCGACATACTTAAACCGTATCCTTCTAATATGAAAGTAAAGCACAATACAGTGCATAAAATTGAAACAACAGGACAACCTGTATTCGCACGGCCACGGCGTTTAAATCCATTGAAATTAAAAATAGCTAAACAGGAATTTCAATACATGCAAGAAAAGGGAATCTGTAGACCTAGTAACTCGTGTTGGGCCAGCCCTTTACACATGGTCCCAAAACCCAATAGTACTGATTTTCGTCCGACTGGCGATTACAGAGCTTTAAATAAAATTACTATTCCTGACAGATATCCCCTTCCCCATATACATGATTTTGCTAATGAACTTTACGGAAAAAAAATATTTTCCAAAATCGACCTCATCCGTGCATACCATCAAATCCCAGTGCACAAAGACGACATTCAAAAAACCGCTATTACCACACCTTTCGGCTTATGGGAATTCAAATTCCTTCCCTTTGGGTTGTGTAATGCAGCTCAAACTTTCCAAAGGTTCATATCTGAAGTCCTACAAGACTTAAACTTTACATTTGCTTACTTAGACGACATTTTAATAGCCAGTTCAAATGAGAAAGAGCACATGACTCATCTTGAAACTCTGTTTAAAAGACTAAACAAATACGGCATTAGAATCAATTTGTCTAAAAGCATTTTTGGGGTCACTGAACTACCATTCTTGGGTTACTTGGTTAACGAACACGGCATAAAACCGCTGCCTAGCAAAGTTAAACCAATTTTAGACTTCGAACAACCCCAAACATGTAAAGGTTTAAAACGCTTCTTAGGACTCTTGAACTTTTACAGACGGAATGTTCCGCAGGCTGCTAAATTACAAGCGCCTCTAAACGAGCTTTTAAAAGGCTATAAAAATAATAGCAAAAAGGTTATTTCGTGGACAACCGAAACGCTAGAAGCCTTCACAAAGTGTAAGGAATCGCTAGCTAACGCGGCATTATTGGTACATCCCAACCCAGACGCACAGCTTTGCTTATGCACCGATGCAAGTAGTACATCTATAGGCAGTTCTCTCCACCAGATCAGCTTAAAGCAGGATACACAAGTAATCGAGCCCTTAGCATTTTATTCTGCTAAGCTCACACCTGCACAGCAGAAATGGTCTACTTATGACAGAGAATTGTACGCGATCTACGCATCTATAAAGTATTTTAAGCACTTTCTCGAGGGCCGTGTTTTTACGGTTTTCACGGATCATAAACCAATCACCTTCGCCTTTAATCAGAAGGGAGATAGATGGTCTCCTAGGCAACTGAGACACCTAGACTACATCGGTCAGTTTAGTACGGATATTCGCTACAACCCGGGACGCGACAATATCCCTGCCGATTTCTTTTCTAGAGTCGAATCCATTACCTTCCCGAGTACATTAGATTACTCAGCAATCGCACAGGCACAAGAGGGTGACAAAGAACTTGAAAAACTAATCAGTACACACACTAAATTAGTATTTAAACGAATGACAATTCCAGAAACTCTAACTCCCTTGTATTGTGAGGTATCTACAGACAAAATTCGTCCGTACATTCCAGAATCCTTTCGAAGGAAAGTATTTGACAATTTACATAACTTGTCTCACCCAGGTATGAAGGCCACAGCTAAGTTGCTAAGTTCTCGTTTTATTTGGCCTGGCATTCAAAAGGATTCACGGACTTGGACGAAATGTTGCATTCCTTGTCAGTTGACTAAGACGCAAAGACATACAAAAACCCCAATACAGAATTATACTGTTCCAAGAGATAGATTTGACCACGTACACATAGATCTAGTCGGCCCTTTACCCGTAAACAAAAATTTTAAATATTTGATTACAATGATCGACAGATTTACACGTTGGGTTGAAGCAGTACACGTCACTAACATAGCCAGCGACACTGTTGCTAGAGCGTTTTACGAAAACTGGGTAGCAAGGTTTGGCGTGCCCACAACTATTACAACCGACCAGGGTCGGCAATTTGAATCTTGCTTGTTTAATTCTCTTTTACATTTATTTGGGATAAAAAGAAATCGTAGTGCAGCTTATCATCCACAGGCCAATGGCCTTATAGAGAACTGGCATAGAGGTTTGAAAACTGCGTTGAAAGCCTGCCTGACAGACCAATGGTTGGAAAAATTACCTACTGTTCTATTAGGACTTCGGTCAGTCTATAAAGAAGAGTTGAGAGCAACCACGGCTGAGCTGGTATACGGCATTTCGCTTAGACTCCCTGGAGAATTTTTCCAGCCCTCTGCAACAGATATTAATGTTCCCGACTTCATTCGACAACTAAAGCAGCAGATGGAGCACCTAGTACCTCGGCCAACGTCTTCTCACGGCCGTGAACAAATATTCATTCCCAAATCACTAGCTACTTCCAAAGATGTATATGTCCGTAAGGACTCTGTGAAACCACCGCTGTGTCCACCGTACGACGGACCATTTCCTGTGCTAATGAGAACCAATAAATTTTATAAAGTTTTAATGAAAGGCCAGGAAAATATAGTCACCGTTGATCGATTGAAGCCTGCTTTCACTTTGAACGAGCAACAGGTAAAAAGTGCTGATCTGACCGGAAACACTACGGTCACACGCGCAGGACGTACCAACAAACCCCCGGAACGTCTGCAAGTTCGTTTCCACTAGGAGGGGGGTACTGCGGCGGCAGCACTTTGCGTTATGTCCCTCTCCACCTCCAGGACACGAGTCTCCAAGAGAATCGACTTGAATGCACGAGAGGGTTTTCGCAACCAGGCCAGTTTTTTCCACAGAAGCAGAGTTATGCTAATGTGAACAGTGTTGCTATGTGAACAGCGACACTATATAAGGTCTGTAGCTAGTTACTAACGTATGTAGCGAGTTACTACGCCTGGGGTATAGTCCCCTTTTTGTATTCGGCACGAGGTGCCAGTTTGTGTTTTATCTATTTTATGTTTTCGTTTTAATAAAGTGTTGTGTTGGGAAAAGTTGTGTTCAATCGTGAATACACACACGTACAATGAGAAGGGCAGAAAGTTATCATCTGCCCCTTCAAAAGTGTTAGGAATTTTGAAAGATGATCTAGTATGCGGAGCGATGTCTTATATAGGTGACTTACTAACGAGATTTGACTGCATTCTGTCTGAGTGCGGATTTTTTTTTTTTTTTTCTCTTCTCTTGTAACCAGGGTTGGGTGATTTGTCCGCATAAAGGTATTTTTGTCAGGACAGAGACAAGGCTGATAAAATCCAGGGGGGCGATGGAGGGGGGAAGGCAATTACTTAAGTTTAGTCTGTGATAATTATTGATATCACATATTATGTTGGTGTATGTATCTGTACATTACTTTAAATTACTTCGTTTGCTTACCTGAGTTTATGTAGACTATTTTAGCTAACTAAACATAAATAAATTATTTTGTCGTGCTTTAAATGCTCGATTTATATTTTATCAGTAGATACTCAGAAATAGTTACATTCAGAAACTAAATTGTAACTACTTTTGAGAGTACAATACCTGATAGGTATTGTGATTATTTAAATAATCTGTAGAGCATTTTTAATTAATAAATTGATAGATATAATCCTTTCATTTGAAGAGAAAAACTGCATAAACCTGTAGATCTTAGGTCCTTTTCATACAATAGTTTCCTCTGTTGGGACAGTTTAACGTTAAATATTAATTGGAAAATTATGAAAGTTGAACTGTGAAAAGAAATCCTGCAATAACTTCGTTTAACTTAATTATCTACTATTTAACGTACTTTCATTCAGATTCACCATCTCAGAATTAAAATAAAATCATAATAGCATTTAAAAACAGCTAATCAATACTAAGAAGAAATGGATCCAAACACTGTGAATCATATTTAGGATTTTAATTTTCATAGACAAGTAAAAGACCTTACAAAACACTTAAAAACAGTATCAATTGCATTGGACATTATTTAAAAAATGTATCAGCTATAATAGCAGATGTGTGCTATTATAACTGATCTATATTTCGTAGAAATCCATTATAAGGATGTGAACTTCTACGAAATGAAAGTTTAAAACCTCATTATATTCAAAAGTAAAGAAGAGATTGAACAAGCCATGGGCGTAACTTGGGCTTCGAAACTGGGGGGGCAAAAGTCATTTTAAATGAAAGTCCGTGTATGCGTGCCCATGCACACACACACACATATGCATATATATATATATATATAAACTATAAATTCGGTCTTGAGCCTCGTCAGGGGAGACCCCCCCTGAGCCCCCCTAATTTTTTAGTTTCATTATTGCCATATTAAAAAGATATTAATTGACTGTGTCATTTTATCTCTCACCCCTTTTTCTTTTTCTTTTATTCTTCCTTTACATTTATTTCTAACATACCCTCCTGGAAGTAGGAGGGTTTCCTGACCTTTCCTTGCAAATGCAAACGTGGGTCAATGATAACTGAAGTAACATATATAATTATTAGTATCTATCTTAACACACCAAAAATTTTGTCCTCAATTGATAAATTTTTTAATGTTAACTCAATATTGTTTAACAAAAAGATTGAAAACAAAGATCAACTGTAACTGTCGTCAAATGTATCAAATGTAAACTTCGTACCAAAGTAGCAAAGTTAATATTTGCCTCAGATATATTTAAAATGCATTTATAGTATTTGATATACATTGGAAAATATATTCAATATGGATAAAGTAACTTACTTTAACATAACTTTATACCATTTTTAATTTTTTGGTTAATATTTACTCAATATTACACTGGGAATAAATGCTAGTAATTGGTAAAAAGTAGAAAGTTGATATTTAACCTTTAATATTGTAAAAAATTAATAAACACTTTGCTGCTTTTGAATTTAAATTAAATATATTTTAAAAATGTATCTGCAATATTCGAGCGCCTTGAAAATATTCCTTCATATCGTACAAGTAAATATTTTTGCCGCATTTACCTCCCCCCCCCCACCCCAAGTTTTGTCCATAGTCAATCTTTAATACATCATAGCTGGATATTGGGTATTATCTATTAGAAGTCCAACATAAAATAGATTCTCTCTATTTAGAAATTTGAGGTGTGAATCTTCTCTAATGAGTATAAATAACATCTATAATATACGAGGTATCTGTATATATGTAAGCATAGTTATAATAACTAAACTTCCAGAAGATCTAAAGATCCGCAATATCGCCAAAAATGCTATCTATTTCATATTCAAAATATCCAAAGATCAGAAATTGATACTTATTTTCATATCCAGACACTTCTTAGATATACTTATTTCTGGGGCTATCTTGGATATTGTCCATGTTCAGAATGATCCATAACAGCTGGAAAATAAATTTTTACGTAGCTCAATGGTACAAGTAATATTCTGACCCCACTGCATTTTTAGATTCTTGCTTTCATTCCAGTGAGTGAAATGTGGACTGTTGACACAAATACATACAGTATTTAAAATAACAAGCCTATTCTGAAAATTAAACAGATTGAAGAAGGAGTACATGAGTTTCATTTTAATAATCAGATGATGGCATGCACTAAAAGGTACCCCCCAAGAGTTCCACTATGAGTTTACTAAAACAAACCTCCATAACCTCTAGATCTAATTTAGTTTACAGAATCGTTAACAGTTTTATGTTTGTGTTTGGTTGGTGCAAACGTAACAGGAATAGAAGTGAAAGTTCAAAATGCTTGGAGGTGAGTCGTGTATAGCCATTGAGCATAGTAAAATCCCATCAGCAGGAGATTTATAAGAATTTTCTTTGTCTGCAGTACTATAACTTCATTTGAGGTAATCTGTGATCAAACAAGAATAGAAATAAGAGTTTCGGACATCCACATTACTCAACAGTGTGCAGAAATATTTGATATGTTCAATGTTATCCCTTTTCTCCTGCTGAAATAAAAAGTCCCTGAAGCTTATTTTTTACCTATTGTACATTTCAGAACAACTCTTATCACTTACAACAGTATTAACAAAACAATAACATAGTTCATGATAAGATATTTATCTAAAATCAAAAGAATACAATCAAGTTTTGCATTTTTAAATAGGTTTTTATTTTAAGCATAATTTATTCAAACTTTCTTTTCAACTTTATTACAATTAACAAGT
This sequence comes from Cheiracanthium punctorium, assembly GCA_038373885.1. Classification (NCBI taxonomy): domain Eukaryota; kingdom Metazoa; phylum Arthropoda; class Arachnida; order Araneae; family Cheiracanthiidae; genus Cheiracanthium; species Cheiracanthium punctorium. Next base: position 28,850 of record JAWZYV010014497.1, on the reverse strand, counting down.
CTTGTTTTTTTAAAGTTTAAATAAATAAGAAATGAACAGAGATTGAATTGTTAACGAAAAGAAATTATTTGAAATTAAATTTCAGTCCATTTATACGAACAATCACAAGAATTATGAAACACGAAAATAAGTTAAAAGAGCAATAGCTAGTCCTTTAATTGAAAACTCAAAAAAAAAAAAATTAAATAAATAAACTAATTGTTGGGTAAATCAAAATATAAATATATCTGCTGAAAACCTCTGTTAATGTACATATCATGTTTGGAAATGTTAAGAAAAATACCTATGTTTTCTATTCTTCCCCCTCCCCCCAGAAAAAGGAAAAATATATTCCTCAAATGGAAACAACTTTATATTGATTGATTTCTTTTTTTGTGAAAAGGGTAAAGAAAATATTTTTGTGCAGGCCAATACATAAAATAATATAAATCAAACCCAATTATTTCATATTCCCCAACAATGCCCATTTTTGTTGAATACACCCAACATTTTTGTCTTGTCCAAAAACCATTAATTAAGGTTTAGAGGCTTGAGCAAGAATACAGGTTGAGAAGATCCTTAAAAAAGTTCACCACTCCCAAGTCAGCCCCCCCAAGAAGACACCCTCTCTTGTAGACTTGCATAACGCAAAGAATAATTGAAGTTTAGAGCATGAGGGGTGAAACCATATTAACCGTCCATAGATAATGTCTGGGTGAGGGGGGAGGGTGGTGATTCAAAGAAAAAGATTTTTTTTTTCACGACTTCTTAAAAAACCAAATTCCTGTTCTGAACATAATTTAATACATACTTCAAAATAAAAGCCCTTTCTTAATTTTTAATAATATATACACATTCATTTCTTTATTTATTTTTCAAGTGTGATTTTATTTATTTCAATTTCACTTTTACAGACAAAATAGCTACAAATTAACTTAATCTTTTAAAAACTTCAATTTGAAAAAAAAAATTCTTTTATATAGATTTTATGCACAGAATTATTATACTATTGAAAACAGATTTATGAACAATAAATGAAAGTAAAGCCAGAAAAACTCCATTAGTATGTTAGAACAAAGTTCAATTAATAATCAGAGGCCAAAAAAAAAAAGAAAGAAAAAAACAGTTAATAAAAATATATAAGCAAAGTCTTAATAAAAACATGAGTAATGGAACTTTCCAAGTCCAGAGTAGTCTTCAGCCTAGCAAATTTTAGTTTACGTAGGCGTTCTAAATTTAAAAAAAAATTTAAACTATTACAGAACTGCAGAGTTAAAAAATAGCCTACGAATTGAAAAAAGTGGAAGATATCTCTTACTGAGACTCATGCAGGTTTGAATGAATTATAAAAGCAATGGCAGTGAACACACAACAAATTATTACAAATTTGGTTTAATTGTATTACATTGTTACATTTATATAAAATACAATCACTGGATTCAATATGAGTACTTCAATACTATTTCACATTCAGGGATTCTCTCTAACAGCATCTGGAAGATAAAAATTATGACTTCAACAAGTAATTACAGAATTAAAAGTTAAAACATAACTGCTTTTCTATCCTAGATAAACAAAAGGGTACCCTCCCCCCTCCCCATAATTTGAATAAGACTGAAGAAAGGCACTCAAAATCAGAAAGAGTTGGCAGCTAGAATATACTAGGAGCATAAATCTAGATCTATGTTAAATACATACAAAATAAAATTAGTTAAAATTAGTTTTGTGTGTCATGGGATTAGTGCCAAATTTAAATCTCCAACCTAAAGCACAGCTTAACCACTTTCAACTAGGTGATGAATTTACAGAGGAATAGAGTCAGCAGATCTTTTCATTTGATTCAGAAAACAGTTTGTTTATAGTTTCACTAAAATCGGAGGCATAACTTTATAATGAAAAAGTCTGCAAATCTACATACATTTTGGAACACCTTTAGGAGCAGGTTAAATACAATTTTGAACAGCACAAAAGCATAACCGAAAAATGGTAATAATAAATACTTTCTTATTACCATTTTTCCATATTACCATATTTATGTATGGTAATAATAAATACTTTCAAGTAACATTTACATATACTGTAACCCTCTGAGTAAGAGAGGGAAGGGAAACAGGGTTCCTACTGTTAAAATTGTACAAATTATGAATAAATGAATAAAATAAAGTTGTAGAATTTAAGCTCGCCTTTTACCATTTTAATTTCTGCCACTGAACATAAAAGCAAATGGGAAAACACAAACTGCAATGAAACCTAAATGATAGCAACTCAAAAAAAAAAAAAAAAAAAAAAATCTTATTTTTTTTACCTGCAAAAAATAAAAGAAAAAAATCTTTAATTTTACAGATAAGAAATGCTTGTACTGTTTTATAAAATAATCTGTTCTCCTATGTTCTATTAATATTAGAATATACTGATATGCAAAGTGATTGAGATGCACAAAATACTTTATTAAAAAGTAAGGAACACATATGTGAGAGATTTTACTTCACAAAATTTTATTTTGTGAGGTAAATCCTCTGAGGTAACACAAATAAGAATAATTGGGGACAGTATTGAAGCCGAAAATCCCATATCCATCAAAGCAATTTGGAATAAAATTATCCCTGAAACTCACAGTAACCTGTGCGTAATAACAAACATCAAACTAATAGTGACAAAATAAATATTAAACACATTACTTACTATTGGGTGAGTTAAATTTGCAAATTATTACAATCCAATTAAAAAATAGAAAATATTCAGGACTTGTAATATATTTTAGCGTACATCAAAAATTGAGTAAAAACATTAAAGTGATAACTTTGCAATAAAAACCTTTTCATGCACAGCAAGTTACAAATATCATCATATAACAACATTCTTAGCAAAGATCACATCTATATGTGGAAGATAAACAAAAGGTAAGTAAATAAATAAACGGAAGTTTGAAAATACTTTTCATATCCAGTCTGGTAAATTACAAGGATTCAATGCTCAGAAGTGTAGCTAGAGGGGGACATTTGTCCCAGGGCATAGGATCCCAAAAGGCCACCAATTTGTATAATAAAACTTTTTCCAGCGCATTTTCGGTAAAAAGCGAAGGTGATGAAATGTGTGTTCTCGGGCACTGAAAATTCTGCTACACAACCTCTGAGTACTGGACCCCAATTAAATAACCTAGATCTTTCTTGAAGTCAGTTAAAAAACTAGACTAAAAGATATTTTTTGAGTAATATTCAAATATACATATGACAACATAGTGAACACTGACAAGGTTATTGCACTTTGTGTAATACTGCAGGCTTAAAAAATCGTGAATTTACTAAGGAAGTAAAGTTTATCATGTTGACATATTGTATTAGTAAAATTAAAAAATAATTATATTTCATCTGTTTTTACCACTAAATGGTGGTACATGTAATATGGTGTCAAAACTGGTAGGCTAGTTTTGCGATTTGGTTTGTACCAAAGTACACGACATGAGATTAACAAAAAAGGAAAAAAAAAGTCTGAAAGAATGTCCAAACAACTTTTGAGCAATTATACTTATGCGAATTTCAAGAGCAATAAATATTTTAATTTTTATTGATACTAAATCTATCTTAACTTTATATACAATTTTGGCCGTTACTGAAAAATAAGAAAATTTTTGAAAAAAAATGAAAAACTGAATTCTTTATAAACATTGAAAAAGGTCTGAATATTAAACTAAATTCTTAAATCTCATCATCTGAAAGTAGCATTTACAGTTACATTTAAACAACAACAGCAGTGACCAACATTAATAATAATAAATAATAATAAAAGTTACAGGAGTTTCAAGGTTTTTACTTTACAACATATTTTTAACGAGAGTAGGTGCGGTGCATTGCAGAGTAAAAAAAATTAAGTCTGAAGGGACTGTAAAAATTGATTTTGTATACTTTATTTCATTGTTACTTCATAAAATGTTGCAAATAAGACTTGATTTTGCATGCAATTTAATCTAACTTGGTGTCAAATATGCAACTTGACATAAAAAATTTTACATATAATAGAGATTCAATAATGACAGAATATAGCATAACATAAAATTGATATACTAAAGAGTTGACCTGGGTTCAAATGCTTTAATAAAAGAATACCACATTGAATTTTTACTGTATAAATATTTATTGTTTTACTCATTGATGTAACTTTACCAAAAGTTATACTTTTTTTTCTTTTAAGAACAGCCCTAATAACTTTCTCAATTTACATGAAATTTATAAAATTTAATACATAGTCACTAACTGCCCCAAAGTAACATCACTTTAGGGAAAAAAAAACTAAAAAAAAAAAACATAAATCAATTTGGAAAATAAGAAAAAAAATAAACTAAACAAAAAAGTAAACATCTCAAAAAAAAAAAAAAAAAAAAGTTATTGACAATTATGAAATTATGCGATACAAGCTTTGAAAAAATTAGACCGCAGAGATCAAAAGTATGCAGACTTTGAACTAGTAATTAAGAACATTTAAAGAATAAATAAACAAATAAAACAAAAATATGAATACCACTTATAATGCCAATAGTTTCTTCTCTTTTACAGCATGCCACTGGCAAAAATTCAATGGATTTTCCACAGGACCAGTTCAGAGTACTAGAAAATAAAAAGATAATAAAGTGATAAACAGCCAAAATCAATCAGTTTTTCTTGTAACATATTTTATTCATCACTTGGCTCTGCAAGCTTTAAAGACAGGCTTCTCAAAAACTCGGTATAATTCAGAATGCTTCTTCATAGACAGCATGATGAACTTTTATAGAACAACAAAACTGCAGGTCTTATCCCATTTTTAGGGAGAAATTCACGAAAGTGGAAACTGTATCTGATGGCTAATTCTCCCTCTATTTTGGACAATACAATATGTTATAAATTTTTCTGTGAGTATTTCACTTCTATAAATTAACCATTTGTATTGCCATAAATACAGCTTGTGAAGAGAAATTCTGAATTTTCAAATTTCTGACATAGTTGAATTCTTTTAAGACCTGTTCAGAAATTGCATTATTTCTTGTAAAAAAAAAATAATAATAATAACTTGATTGAAACATTTTGTTTCTACTCAGTGAGACACTTAATGAAACACAATTTTTGTGTGAAATCTACTACCCATCTGATTCAGTGCTTAAGATATACATTCTTCTAAAATGGGATGCTTTGCAATGCAAATAATAATAATAATATAAAATTCACACAGACATGTGTATAAGGAACATTTATATATGATATGAATATAAAATTAACTCCCAAATTTAAAAATACACTGAAACAGTAAATAATTAAAAATAAATACATACTTATATCTAAAGACATCCAAAGTAGTATTCACCCTTATCAAAGGTTCTTGAAAAATCACCCAGTCATCGCTGTTATTAACTCTCCTATATTTCAAGAAAATGAGTATTCAGTACATAAAAAACATTCTAAAAGTTTCGTTTTCTAAAGCAACCAATTTATATGAATATTCATTTATTATCAATTTATATATATTTAACTAATGACCACCCAAGGTAGGAGTCTTCAGTTAAAATTTACATTTAAACATTATCACAAGAACAAATGATTCGGTGGTAGATCGAGGGGTAATGGGATGAGTGGCTATAGGGCTTCAGCCCCACCCCCCCCCCATCTCAAATCCAGGCAGCAATTACGACATAAAGTCGCTTGAGTCAGAAGTATGGGTCTAAATGGGGGCCCCCTTACATTTTGTTTCTTCACCGACTCTGACAACTGTCTTTCTGTATTTTCCACAGTATTTACCCGCTTGCCCATGATAATCAGGGAACAATCATATTACATTAAATTTTTCAGTAATATTTCACTTATTTATTAAGATATATTTTTCAGAAATTTGTATATGAATGCATTTAAAATTATTTCAGATTTTAAATGCAAAAATAATGTGTAAGAGATAAACAGTGACAATTCGCAAGTAATAATATATTAAGATGCTAACATATCAAAAATATATACTTGTGCAATATATATGAGGAATATTTGAAATATACACCCAATATTGTGGATACATTTTAAATAAATTTAATTTAAATTCATTAAGATTGACAATATAATGGGTAAATATTAATTTGCTACAATTTACATTAGTATTTATTTCCAATTTAATGATAATATTGAATAATTAAGTATATGAACATGAAAAAATAAAAATACTATAAAATTAATTACTTGTCAATATTAGGAATACATTAGAAATATTACCAATGTTTACCTAATATTGTGGATACATTTTAAATACATTTGGGCTAAATATTAACTTGCTGCTATGTAAAAATACTGGTTTGGGTTTTCAATGTTTTACAATCCTGTGAGGTGCTATTTGAAAGTTTATTGGTAATGGAACTACTTCAGAACTACTTCCAAAATATAGGCAATATTGCAGATACATTTCATTTAAATTCAGTAGAAAAAGGATTAAAATTATTTTGAATTTTTAAGTACATTTTACCAATATCATAAATTTATTTACCCTTAATGATACCCAGTAGAAGACCCAAACTCTGAAATCCATGCTGTCTGCTTTCTCAACAATGTCAATAAATAATGAAATCTGTTCTGCTACCTGCAAGTTCAGAAAACCACAGAATAATATTAAATACTTGAAAAATATAACATTAATGATATGGGCACCCATAAGGGGGGGGCTCAAGGTAGGGAACTTGCTCCCCCCCTAGAAGAGGAGAGCAGGGGCAGGGACATACCCCAAAAAAAATTCTGGGAGGGTCCAAAAATTTCGGAGGGGGTCCAAACGATGAAAAAGGCAGAAATTTTCACAAAAAGACTTCACCATTATTGCTTTGTTAATAAAAACTGAAATTTCGCAGGTGTTACAGACCCCCACCCCCCTTCCTGGGTACGTCCTTGGCCAGAGGGTGACTGGTGGGGCTTCAGCCACCCTCGAAATAAGTAAACATAAGAAATGGAGAAAATTACATATTCGTGGGTAATTTTGAAAGTTCAGCTTGAAATTTTTAAGGTTTAGATACGTCCCTAAGCCAAACTCACTCCACCCCCCCCCCCCCACTTAAGTATGTTTTTTCAATCTGCAAAGATATGTTCTGATTAAATGAATTTAAAATGAAATATGCTAGATAAATTTTAAGTTTATGAACATTTCCTATGCAATATGTGAAATAACCTTTATTAAAAATGAAGTCTTAAAAAAATGCAACTCAAAGCATGGCTTTTTCCATAACATTACAGAAATAATTCAGCAATCAAAATTAATTGAATGTCAACAATATTATTTGAATTGTCTTAGACTGAACAAGTGTAAAGTAAGCTTTATTTAAGGGGAATAGATGAAGTGAATATTATCAAATACAATGAAGAACCGTTCTGATTATACCATCTTTAAAATAAAACCAACTACATTAAAATCGGCTCATCCATTTGGGATCTATTTTGCCACACACACATCCAACTTTTAGAAAAAAAAACCAGGCATTTAGTATCTTAGAAGGAAAATTTAATAAACTAAATTCATATTCTGAAAAAATTTAAGGACCCCTTAAAATGGGGTGTCTGGGGCATGTGCCCTCCTTGCTCCTGAGATAATCATGGTCTTATCATCACAGGATTTTCAGTAGTATTTGACTTAATTATTAAAATATATTTTTCAGCAATTTGTACATAAATGCACCTAAAATTATTTATCAGATTTTAAATTTTGAAATAATGTACAGTAGATAAACAGTCTTAATTCACCATTACTGTGATATTAAGATGCTGACACATTAAAAATATTTGTTAGTACAATATGAGGGAAATTTATAATATACACACAATACTGTGTGGATACATTTTAAATATATTTAATTTAATTCATTAACATGGACAATATAATGGATAAATGTTGCTAATTTTTACCAATATTAGTTTTTATTTCCAATATAATAACAATGTGAAGGATTGAGTATATTGGCATTAGAAAAATAATAAAATAGTATAAAAATATTTTTAAAAATTACTTGTCAATATTAAGAATACATTATAAATATTTCGAATTTTTACTTATTATTGTGAACACATTGTAAAGATATTTGGGCTAACTACTAACTTGCTACTATTAAAAACTTTATCAGTAATGGAATTACTTCAGAAACATTTCCAGTGTATAGCCAATATTGTGGATATATTTCATATGTTAATTAAATTCAATAGAAAAAGTTAGCATTATTTTGAATTGGTATCTAGGCTAAAAGGTAAGTTTTACCAATTTGAGAATTTTATTTACTGTCACGGGTTTTTGGTTCAGCTTTGGTTTATTCACCTTCAGGAGCTGAACATCTAAACTGTGAGACGCTTATATACTAGAGGTAATAACTTCACAGGTAAAATATACATTTCTTTATTTAAAGCCGATTCGTATAGGGTTACATAATTAAATCCAAAATAACATTCCCTTCAATCGTAAACTAAACCAATTTAATAAAAATAACATTATTATTTGATTAAGGGAAGATGAACCAATTTAATTAAAATATCATTAGAAACAATACCTAGGGAAGATGGAAATTCATAACTATTTTACAATGCTTACCCATGCCTCCAGGGGTCTCTTTGTTGTCGGAGTAAAGCCTTTCTGCGGTTGGAAGATAATCTTGTTTTTTCTCTTAATCGCTTGAGCTTTATATATGTTTTTGTTTTGGACCTTCGGACAAGCATGTGAAAATCACGCCGATATCCCGTTACTTCTCACGCTGATTATCTTATTTGTAGTTTAAAAGTTAACTTGATTAATTTGGGGTCAAGGGTTCACTAACTAACGAGTGCTCGAGTTTATCATGAGCAAATGACATTTTCCAGAATTTCTCATGATTCATGTAGTCATGCGCTTTTAGCAGCGTGACAGTCCACTAAAAGCCAGGAAAAAAAAAAATTGTAAAAAAAAAAAGGATATATACGTACATGAGGGTGCAGAAAGAGGCACGGGAATGAATAAGCATTTGATTTTCCATCGTTTAAAAAAACTAACTTCCATCTTCCTATTAAAGCTTAACAATTCTTCAATACACAAACAAATAAAACATAAAAAAAAAATATCATCAAAATAGTAGCACAAAGGTTATGCAAATGCTATAGAATTATAAAAAGAAAATAAAATAAAAATGTCTAAAAAAAAAATACAAAACGTTGTTGCAATAATATGTAGACACTGTTGTCAGCGTTTGCAGCAAGTTACACAAGCAGAAAAAATTGTCAAGCTGAGACAAATTATTAGAAGGGTTGCACCTATTATTTTTAAAAGAAAAAATATATTTGTAAAAGTCGGCATTGATAATAATTCAAAGAAACTCGAGCCAGAGGAATCGTGTTCTATAAATGATTTAGTGTACGAAGTATTCAGTTCTACCAGGTGGAGACTGGGTTCGCTTAAACAAAATGAGACAAGCTGACAATTTTTCATAGTCCTCGAAACAAGACAAATTTTTTCATCGTAGCACTTTTGATTTGCCAAAAATTGAATCACAAATCGCTTTGGCTCGGTTTCTAGAGAGATTGTTTGCGTGTATAGTCTTAGGACTTGGAGTTCTATGGATACAGTTCCTGCATGGCAACTGGAAAATGCTTCGATTATCATCTCACTCAAAATTTGACAGGAGTAACAGCCTTTCGTCTTGATTTCTCTATCATTAATTTTTGGACAAATGTCCTGTGTTTCAATATGGATTTTAAAGTTTTTGAAGTGCATCTGAAGACGAACAGGAGCCGTTGACAACAATTGCGATCGGAGGGTTCCTTTGTCAACACTTAACAGATGCAGATCTCTAGAGGAGGGTAAGGCACGGTCCTTTGATTGAACCATACTCATGATGGGATCAGGAACTTCTGCGCAGCGAAGGGTCGTCTCAAAGAAATCACAACGAACCATGTCTCTGTGAAAAAGAAAATTTTTCGTATAGCTTTCGTTAGCTTGGATTTGCCCGACGAGACCAGCAGTGGGCCTATTGGGAGGGCTTGTTGGAACTAAATAAGCCTCTGTTGGGTGACCAACTCGAAGGACAAGCGAATCAGTAAAATGCAAAGGAGCTTGATTGTAGGATCCCAGGAGGTCGAATTGAATCCCATCCGATGTTTGCGCAGATGAGTGGAAAGTGAGAATTTCTCTAGTGTTATTCTGTACTCGCTCAAGAGATATAGTATAGGTGCACTGATGACCAGTAATGCTGCGAACTTCGTAAGAATGCAGTAACTCAGGTACAAAGTAGACGCGATAAAAGAGGCATCCCATACGGGAAATGATTGTACATCCACTGCCAACACTCGACGGCTTGCAACCGGTAAATCCAGGATAATTCATGCTCTCGTCTGTAAGAGCTTCGAATTTTTGATTTTCGACGCAGTGTTCACCCCAAGCACAGTAGTAGTTTTGAGGGCATGCCAGTTGCGTTACAGTACGCTTCTGTACTGGGAAAGTAAAGTATAACCTTCTCGATGAAAATGTACATTGGGCAGAAACTAATTTTAATTTAATATTAAAAATGTTATTTTGTTTCAAATCCTGAAACCAAATACATGCTTCGTAATCGAGGCCTTTAAGTGTGATTTCCGCTGTTGTAAAAAGTTCGCAGTGTTTTTGACCTTCTTGAGTGTGACAGTTCTTTATATCAGATGACAATATAGCGTGAGTAGTACAAGTTGAGGAAGCCAAAGATATCAGGGTGCACACCAAGGCCATTGTCAAGGCAGGTTGTACACGAAAATTTGGATTATGTTCTTCAAGATAGGCGTGTAAATTCGCCAATTTGGTAGAGTATGTGCATTCATATTCTATGGTCCTGCTGCACAACTTCAGTTGGTGCGCCACCACGAGCGCTGGTAGCCAGAACAAGAGCAGAAGTTCACCACCTGGAATGCAAGGTTCGCAAAAAAAAAAATAGCCAGAATTCCATCTTCCAGTAAAAAAAAATTAAAATAAATAAATTTTGAAACAAAAGAAATGAGGTGGACGTGATTATATCTCTATTCTATCTAATAAAAAGAACTAAAGGGGAAAAAAAAGTAAAGAATGGTCACTCTAATAGACCTTTGTATGATTTTTTTTTTTTTCTTCAAACAGGAATCACATGTATGTTTCCTGTTTTGCATGTCTGTTGTACAGGTTCATTCATCGGGGCACAGTTGGGAAAAAGAAAAAAGGGGGGGGGGGATGCGAGATGAGAGGTACGTACACTTCTTCCGTTTATCATGCCTTATTCGAAAGATACTCTTATATATGTACGTGGATGCATGTGTGTATGTGTTTGCGTTTTCGGAAGGAAAATCGGAACTCAAAGTACTTGAGTAAAACTAGATTATCTCCCCTATCACGCCCGCATGAAAAAAAAAAGGGAAATTATCAGTTC
>JAWZYV010014497.1:10000-12500 GCA_038373885.1 Cheiracanthium punctorium | reverse complement strand
AACCCCCGCACTATAACGTATTACCTGCTGAGCCACCCCCCACAAGCATAGCAATATAACTACCCCCCCCCCCCCCACCCCATCGCCCAAGAAACACCATAAACCCCGCAACTACCCCCCTCAACCACACCCACACACGTACGTCACCGCATCCATCTCCCCCCGTCCCCCCCCAACTCCACAGTCCCCCCAACCCCGCTTAGTCCCCCAGTCACTGTGATGGGGGCCCTAAAATGGATATGGTTAGTACACCCATGGTCTGAATAAACCACCAATATCCAATTCCACATCGACTGTTCCCCCGACCCCTACATTCTGTAATACGAACTCTAGCCCATAAACCCCCCCCACCCCCAACCCCCCCTCCACCCATCCATTATGTAAAATGGAATCGCCAATAAGACGAACTAAGTCATCATGGCTCGCAATCATCAACAACAAATTTATAATCAAACATTTCTTTGTCAAAAAAATTAGTGTGCTTATTAAGCATAAGAAGAACACATCAACCGTAATTTAGATTTAATTATTTTTCAAATGAGGCTTGCGCCTTTAGGGGGGGGCCCTGAGATAGAGAGTTCCCAGATTTAAATAAAAAAAAAAAAAAATTAAAAAAAAAAAAAAATCGGGTTTTTTTAAGAGATTCCGTCAAATCCGTCCAAAGGGGATGACTACTGTTGAAATAAAAGAAAAGGTTCTCAATAAAATCTCGATAATAAATGTTATACTAATCCCAAAAATACGAAGACGATAGTTTAACACCGGCGTAAGAACGGGACGGCGTTGGGTTGGTTATAACGCGGAAAAAGCCCTCTCTATTTTTTTTGATTGATACAATTTTCTATTTTTTCTGGGAAGTGGTCGCACCAGTTATACGCCCATGTATTATTCTCTAATACCTACAAAGAGCTACCAACGTGAACCCCAAGATAATTTGAATTATTAACTCGAAGATGAATTTGGAGAAAATGACAAATTTTTCTTATTTAATTTTTTTTCGTCGGGGGTTTAAAAAAGGGGAGAGTAGAGGGAGAGGGCGACGACTGTGAGTGCTGGTGGTTTGGTGTGGCTGTGTGTGCCCCCCTGTAGTGCTCTGTTGGGTTGGGGGTGTGGCTGGTGCGTGGAGTGTGGTGTGGTGGGGCGTCGTTTTTCTCTCCTCGTGCCTTTTTCTTCGGTGTGTGCTGCCGTGGCGCTGTGTCGTGGCGTCAGACCCCGCCTGCTACGACGAAATCTCTGTTCAAAGACCAATTTTTATTTATAAATAAAATTAAAAAAAAAAAAAAACTTGTTGTTTGTGGGGTGTGGTGAGGGTGTGTGGGATGGTAGGGTGCGCCCCCGCGGCGTCGTGCCGAGGAATCGCATCAAACAGTCTGGAGCCGTGCGCGGGTAATGAAATAATAATTAGTGTTTAGTTAATGTAATGAGTTTATTTTGTGGTATTATATCATCGAGAAGCGCATGTGACAGAGCCGATTCAGTTTTTTCAGAATTGCAAAGGCCCGGGGATTCAGGGGGAGGGGAGAAGACAGTATAAAACTAGGTATCAGGCTGCTCTGGGTCAGCTTGTCTGTTGGCAAATATTTAGAGGGCTTATTTTATATTTTTAAATTTTTTTTTTTATTAAAACTTTTATTACTCCTTAAACAACACAACAAAAATGAAAAAAAAATAAATCCTAAATAAAAGAAAGTAAAATAATAAAAATAAAAATTTAATAAAAACACTATAAATAAAATAAATAAAAAGAGAAAAAAGGACACCCCCCCCCCCCCCAACCCCCCCACCCCCATAATAAATCATATAGCCCCCTCCTATACGAATTGTTGATAAAATACACAAATAATTAGACCTACTCAATACCAAAATCCCCCCCCTCCCCCCCTCTGTGCTATGTTCGTGGCCCCCCCCCCTCTTGTCTGTTGTCCAGAAGACCCAGTCACCCAGTTGATGTTATTGGGTGTTTTCGTATTTTGTCTCCTGGGTTGGGGGGTGCGTTCCAGGCTCTCCTACGCCTCCCTATCTGTCCCACAAAATAACAAGGTGGGGGCAACAGATAACAGTCGATCAAGAAGATCGCCCGGTAAATCTCCCGTCCTTCCTTAATTGGCAGAGGAGGAAGCCATTTTTTGCGGGGGTCTGGCAGGGGGGTCTGTTCTAAGTCGTATAAATAATTTGCTCCGCGAAGAGAAATTTAAAATAATGTCTGATAAAAAGGGGCAAAGCGTGGTACGGGGGACGTGAAAAAGAGAAAATTGGTTTTTTGGTTGGTTTAATAAAAAAAAAAAAGGGGGTTTCCGAAATAAAAAAAATCTAATGACTACTATGTAAATTAACCAGATATAATTGACCTTCTTCTTCTTCTTCTTTCTCTTTTCCTCCTCCTTTTTCTTCCTTCTTTTCTTCTTCCTCTCTCGCGTTTTTTTTCTTCCCCTTTCCCTTCTTTTCTTTCTTTACTTTCTCTTCTTTCTTCTTTCTTTCTTTTACTCTTTTTCTTCTTCTT